>OY757018.1:124429191-124548652 GCA_963580285.1 Lucinisca nassula | reverse complement strand
ATGCAGTTTTTCACGGAATCTTAACTCTTCTCCTGCTGAATATTCATTTAAGCCACACCCATTTCTGTCTATTAACCAATCAAATTACTTGATGTAATTTATTGCTACAAATTCATAAACTGAGTGCCAAACAGTGTAGATCCTGATCAGATGGCTTCTTCAGAAGCCATCTGATCTGGATCTACACTGTTTGCAAAGATAGGGGTTGTCGTGAACAGCAAGATAAGGGTTAACTCTTATCCTGCTGTTCACGACAACCCTTTTCTTTGCAAACAGTGTAGATCCAGATCAGATCTGATCAGGATCTACACTGTTTGACATTGAGTTTATGATTTTGTAGGAATGAATTACATTAAGTAATCTAATTGCTTCAAAGTCAGAAATGGGTGTGGCTAAACTTAATATTCAGCAAGAGAAGGGTTAAGGGTACAGTCAAACTTCAAATGCTCAAGCACCTTTGAAGCTATGCAAATTTGTTGGAGACAAGGGTCTACCGGTGTTATTCAAAGCATTGTTAGCTTAACGAGCTTGCTGGTGGACAAAATGTAACTGTCCTTCTAAGCCAAATATGTGGTACAGTGGTAGTTCTGCTGAAAAAATCAAAGCACTGAGAGTGCTGATGGAGCATAGCTTTGATAATTTGATTTAGCGTCTGATTGGTATTTTAATTCAGGCTCGTATTGATCCAATGAACATAGCTGTTTGAAGCAATTCTGGGCCAGAAGTCGGGTTAAAGCAACAAGACCTATATTGAAATTAACTCACGCTAACAACCATTACGAAAACACGCCTGTACAAATACATTGTCATTTTTTCGGCAAAAAAATGGAAATTATAAGATACAAAATTGTAATATTTTCTTATCTCTGCTCAAAACATTGATTGCGGGGACTTGATTGAACCACCTGGGCGAGGCAGTTTTATCAAGTACCCACAATCAATTTTTTAGCAATACAGCAACCATGCAGTTCTACAGTTTACTTAAGATTTCTGCTGAGCTATAGTTCGTGCAATAACTGCGGCTTGCGCAATTGTTTGGCGGCTTTAAAGTTATTTTATGCAATCAGTTTTTGAAAAATTACCTTGGAGAGGTTATTTATCTTGCATTAGACATTCTCCTTGGTTACGTCTTGATGGTGTTTATCTTCTTATACATCCGTAATCAGTCTTTAAAAATTGCCTCGGTGAGGCTGTTTATAAAGCTATCTGGAATTAGATCATTAGCTTGATCTAGTCAATTTACATCTGCATGCAAAACATCATAAAAATATACCCGTCGATTTGAAAGTTATACGACCGTGTCAGTGGATGAATTTTTTACCTTGCCGAGGCTAAAATAAAGAAATTGGGCATTCAGGAGTCGCGTTGGTTAGATCTGTACATTATCTATCTGTATGCTAACAGTTGTCAAAAATATTGCAAGTAGATTAGAAGTTACACTTCGAAATAATTTTTTCAGTTTGCCTAGGCGAGGCCGTTTGTAAAGTAATTTGGCATAAGGCAATTTTGCGGGTTATGTATTGCCAATATCAACATGTATGCCGAAAATGATCAAAGCCGGATTTACATGTTATACTCCGTATTCATTTTTATATTATTTTGCCTCGGCGAGGCCATTCATAAAGTAATCTTGCATAAAACAGCCTCATGGGTTAGGTATTGTCAATATCAATCCGAATGCCAAAAATGATCGGAATATTCAGAGAGGTTTGAACATTATACTCTGTTAACATTTTTCTAAATATATATTGCATCGGTGAGGCCATTTATGAAGTGATCTTGCGTACGACAGTTTCTTGGGTTAGTTATTGTCAATATCAATCCATAGGAATATTTGAAGAGGTTTAGACATTATACTCCGTTATTATTATATAAAAATAAATTGCCTCGACGAGGCCATTTATGATATGATCTGGCATTAAGCAATTTCTTTGGTTAGATATTGTCAATACAGCACAGTGCACAGTCTTTTACCGGAAACCAACAACTTCCCTTCTTGAATCAGCGAAAGGGATAGAATCAACGTGGAACAGATTTCACGATCAGTCTCCTGGAATGAATGTTGCCGAACCCGGCAGGTATCGAACTTGCGTCTGAGCGGATAAATTGCTTTATTTATGGTCACATGCCTAGGACGCAGACAGGCCGCTTTAAGAAAGTAACATTCCCCCCCCCCCCCCCCCCCCCCCGTGCACCTGTCCAAAACTCATTCCAACTGTATTATTTTGTTAATACATTATCGACCCACACTGCGTACTTTTAACCCATTTTAAACGAATGGAATCCTCAACACCTTATATCAGTATGGAATGAGTTAATTTTAAAATCAGGGATGTCAGGTTGTGGCTTCCGCGAAATTTTTGGGTTTGTCCTGTTGATCTGGGTTTGTCCTGCCAGGTTTGGGATTTTATGGTACAAATGGGCTGTAAACTGGGTTATATGAACTGAACTATAAAAAGATTAGACTGCTACACAGTTCATCTATTAAAAATATTCGTCTATTCCGTTTGAAATAGGTGGTCTGTGAAGCAGTCTATAAGAAGATACCGCATGGCGTAATAATCTACTATGTTAACACGGGGTACTATGTTCTCACTGGTGATTTGGTCATATGCAGTTACACCGAAAGTAGTGCCGAAATCACTTCTCATCTCACTGGAGCTACGCTGCAACAGCTACGTTCCAAAAAATGTTTGCAGCTTTTGCATTTCTCAGCCAAAATATTAGCCTATTTGCCATATTAAACTGGGAAAAATAAGAAAAATTTCAATAATTTGTTATCTGCTGAATTAACCTCTCAAGGGCTGCAGAAAATTTAGCAGACAGCAATGCATTTTTTTTATATATTTCAGCTATAAAGGGCTTGACATTACATGTGAATTGTCTGCAAGGCAGACAGCAATGCATTTCTTAAAAATAAATATTTTTCAGCTAAAAATGGCTTGACATTACATGTGATTGTCTGCAAGGCAGACAATTCACATATAATGTCAAGCCTTATTTACACTGAAAAATAAGTGAAAAATATTTTGAAAATGACATCTGCAAACGTGCTAAGTGCTTGAATGGGTTAACTCCTATCTTGCTCTTCAGGACAACCCTGTCTTTGCAATCAGGGTAGATCCCAATCAGATGGCTTCTGAAGAAGCCATCTGATCAGGATCTACACTATTTGACATTCAGTTTATGAATATGTAAGAATAAATTACATCAAGTAATCTGATTGGTTCAAAGTCAGAGATGGGTGTGGCTAAACTGAATATTCAGCAAGAGAAGGGTTAAAAGTAGGAAAGACTTCTGATGATAACATGGATTTCTATCAAAGTTCAAACAAAGAATGTCAAAACAGTGAACAGCCTTACAATTTCACTTTCGAATTCACCCCCAAGCTTACAACGAATGTTTGCATTAATATCCATTTTGGTTTGCAGGACTATGTAAATACATCACAAAACATGCCTATACAATTCTGATCCCCTTGAACCACACTTTTATATAGTAAAACTGGGGTTTACAGGGGGTAAACCTTATTTTTCATTTCTGCATTAAAATAAAGATTGTGGGTACTCTTTAGAACTGCCTCGATGAGGTGATTCTAACGTGCACCCACAATCTGTATTAATTTTGAGCAGAAATAAGAAAAATATCACTGTTTTTCATGTAAAAATTTTTGTTTTTCAGCTGTAAAATTTACAATGTATTTGTATAGGCACATTCTCTTAATGGGGATAAATGAAATGGCTGCAAAGAGATCAAGTCACACCCAAAACCAGGACATCTGGAATTGTTGCAATCATAAAACCTGCTTCTGATTTGGATATCGTGGACTTTCTATAACACCCTTTCCAAATTTATACTCCAGAAATTTCCTAACATTATTCGGAGCAGAAGCTTTCAACCCTGCAAAGTCAATCTGAGTCAGCGGCTTAAGGAAATGCTCTGGGAACTCTGTGTCTTGTCTATGAGTTTTAAACCATGTGTTTTTTGTCATTATGCCATTTTTGGAATAAAATGGAAATATATCTACATGCATGTGGTTAGATTCACTATATTGCACACGATAAAAGTCACCTTCAATGGCTTTCTCCCAAGAGAAACCCTCTTCGTTTACAAATGGCTGATCCTCAATTTTCAAGAACACCGGACACTTGATCATATCATCTTTATAAATGCCTATGTCAATATCATAGTCCCATGGAATTATGTCTTTATATCTAACAGCTCCTAGTAAACTACCGCCTTCCAGCCAATAACGCACTTTACAAGATTCTAAAATCGTAAAAACATGCTGAGCAGTTTCTCGTAAAGCTTTCAAACAACACGGAGGTGTCCATCTTCCATGATATAAATATTCTGGCATGTCATCATAGACTGTGTCAAAACAGCGAGTTGTCTCTTTTCCACACCCATACCAGTCTATTTTACCATTGGCATGTATCACACGTTTGATCCCCAGGTGTGTATACAAGTGTTTTAGCTTCCCATTGAATGTTTGCTTGTGTTGCCATGTGGAATGAGCATCAGACTTGATAGTTTTAAATCTTTGTAACAAAATATTGTCTAAAACAACAGGTTCTAGATCTATCACAGATAATTGCACATACAAGTTTATAAATGATGGCACCAAGAAAGGATCAGATAAAAGATACAAGTCTTGAGTCCGGAACAAAAGTCCATGGTCCCCTCTTACGTAACCACACCTACCACTCTTCACTGTCTCTCCAATTTCTATTGTCCATGTTTTATAATCAACACTAAGGCCATGACATGTATGTTTCGCAGGTTTTACTAGTAGAACAAATACAAATGGTTCTTTAGAGCGAGACATTTCTCTTAATTTTTTGAGCAACTTCTTTTTAAATTCATATGATATTGATACACCATCTGGCAGGAACAAAACATGACTGGTCCTGATATTTAGTTCTGGTCTAGAATTATTCAGGGGTTGCTTCATTTCACTTGTTAAAGTAACAAGTTGAACATTTCTCCTCTCTGGAATATTTAATGGTGGATATGGAAGAAATTTTGAAATAACTAAAATGTCAATATTTGTTAAGTTCTTTGCTAGGCCATCAACTGTCTCTCTCATCACATTGTTAAGAACATCAAAATCCTGATAGATGATGGTGAGAGAAGGTTCAAGAATGACTGGCGACAATGATGTCAATTCAATTTTTTTCTCTTTCGGTGTATCACTTATATTCTGCTGCCACCAACTAAGAATGATTAGCACTATGATATTGGCAAGCACAGCAATTAGTAGACAGCGACAATATCTTGGCAGCCTCATTCTTCCAATGTATGGATAGGCCCAATTTCATTTGTCTTTCTATAGATGTCTCCATCCAAAACTTTTATTGAATTACACCAGTCTTTTATTTTCTGTATCCGAATTCCTGAAAGACATGAAAATACAAATTTATCAAACCTTAATATGCCGGGAAAATTGCATCTGAAAATGTCGTCTGTTTATGTCGTCTGCTGAACTTCTTGCAAACATTTTAAAAATATTTTTGCATACAGGCAAACAATGTGGACCCAGATCAGACTGCTCCTATAGGAGCAGTCTGATCTGGGTCTACACTGTTTGCAAACAATGACTTTTAATGTAACTGACAAACGACAAAGCAGACAACAATTGTCGTGATTGGCATTTTATGGGTTAAGAGTCAAATCACATAGCAACAGATAAGCTTGGTATTTTGATAATTGATGGATAGTTTTTAATAATTCTCAATAAAAACCTATTTTGTGGGTATTTGCTTTTGTTTGTATGATTCAAGGTTTAACGTCCCCGTCAACACTGTATAGGTCATTTTGGAGACGTTCCTTCCAATTCAGCGTTTCTTTTATCCAACATTGAAATGAAATGACATCTCCAGCCCTGTTGCTCGACCATACCAATAGGGAATATATGCATGGACGGTCCGACTCGCACCCATGGCTTTTCCTGGGCAGGCTTAGATCCTCTAAGCAGTTTACCAGTTATCGTGTGGGGTCGGTTTCAGCTCTGCATGGAAGCATCATGCAGCCCATCTATTTCTTCAAGCCCCGATGGGTGGGGGCCATTATGTTGTTGGTATTTATTAGAACCGCCTCGGCGAGGTTCTGATGAATACCTACAATGTAGGTTTTTATTGAGAATTAACAAAAACTATCCTTCAATAATATCTCAAAATACTTACCTTAATATCATATCACTTCAACATTTACCGTCACCCCAGCCCATCGGGGCTTGAAGAAATAGATCCGCTGCATGATGTTTCCACGCAGAGCTGAAACCGACCGCACACGATAACTGGTAAACCACTTAGAGGATCTAAGCCTGCCCAGGTAAAGCGGTGGGGGTCAGTCTGTCCAATCGTCCATGCTTATAAACCCTTTTGGTTTCATTGGGCGACAGGGCTTGAGATGTCATTTCATCTCAATGTCGGGTAAAAGTTAAGGCTGATATGATTAATCGTATAATCGATTAATCAATCGATAAATTCCACAAAAATGATTATCATTTCTGATTTGCTTTTAATCGAATTAACTACCCTAAGTTATGCCTAAAATAGCTGGATGAGTGGCAAACAGTGCAGACCCTGATGAGATGCCGCATTATGTGGCGTATCATTTGGGTCTACACTGTTTGCTCAGGCCTGTCTGTTCAAATATACATATGGTAAAGTGCAACACATGGTAAGAGTCATGCTCATAAGAAAGCCAGACAGGTAAAATTATGACAAAAACCTTAGCGATTACTAATCGATTATCGATCGCAATTACAGGACTGATAATCGATTATCTTTTCAGCTCTGATTAGCCAGCCCTAGTAAAAGTCCCATAAAATTGGAAACAGCGTCTCCAAAATGACCTTTACAGTGTTGACAGGGACGTTAAACCTCAAATCAAATAAACAATCAACATTTACCAGGATCCAATTGTTCAAAGCATAGCTAGCTTAACCCTTCTCTTGCCGAATATTCATTTAAGCCACACCCATTTCTGTCTATCAACCAATCAAATTACTTGATGTAATTTATTCCTGCAAATTCATAAATTGAATGTAAAACAGTGTAGATCCTGATCAGATGGCTTCTTCAGAAGCCATCTGATCTGGATCTACACTGTTTGCAAAGATAGGGGTTGTCGTGAACAGCAAGAGAAGGGTTAACCAACTCATTAGTGGTCAAAATACTATCTGTTCTAGTAAGTAAGATACATGTATCTATAACTGTGGTAATTTTGCTGAAAAATGTGGGTAGTTTTTAAAGTAAATAAAAGTAGGTGTGGTGGCTACGGAGATAGAAAACTTCGCCAGGCCCAAATTCGACCAGTCCCAGACGAACTATCCCTGAGCTGCCATAATTCAACTTATTTGCATTATCTGCTGGTTCCTAGTCTGAAGGTTATCAGTGTTGGAAAAACAGATAACCAGACCCCCTGACCTTCAAAGGTCAGGGGGGTCTGGTTACCTGTTTTACCAATATTGACAATGTGCAAGCTGGGAGCCAGAAAATAATGCAAAATATGGCGAATACACTAAAAGCCTGTTTCTAGTTTACACCTGTTTGTGCTGCATTCATTTACCTTTACAATAACATTAACTTATTTCCTAGATATCTTGTTTGGTTCTTCCAGAAAACCATTTTAAATTGTTTGTCAGTCGTCGAAAACCTTTTCAACACACAACCTTTAGCACCGGTTCCCAGCCTCGATATTGCAGCACCACATGCATCGGGAACAAAACTGGATATTGCGACAAAAGTATTGTATCGTGACTGGATGTTATTGTTTGGGTGCGCGGAATGAACAGACAAAATTGATGGCGTCTTAACATGGAGGTGCTTTGTTTTTTGTTTGTTTGATTTGAGGTTTAACGTTCCCGTCAACACTGTATAGGTCATTTTGGAGATGTTGCTTCCAATTTTGTGGGACTTTTATAATTTGAACAATCTTGGTAGAGGTCCACTAGATGCACTTCATACCAAATATCAAAATTAAAGTTTTTCAGAACATAGTCATGTTGCATATCTATGCGAAGGGGATAATGGGTAGAATAAACTACAAGTAAAATTTTGACCCTGGGGTCAGATTGGGGCCCTGGGAGAGGGGTCAAAGGGTCAAAATTTAAGTTTTTTGGAACATAGTCATGTGGCATATGAAATTGAAGGGCATGATTAGTAGAATATAATACAGGTAATATTTTGACCATGGAGTCAAATTAGGGCCCAGGGTGAGGGGTTTTCGGTACTTGGCCCCTCTGTAGAAAGCGTGGGGATTTGCGATGGCGCGCCATCGACAGTATTCTAGTTGACAGCTAAAAATAACTGCATATATGAAAGTCATGTGAGACCGAGGTCAGCGAGCACAGAAAATGGTGATAACACAGAGTTAAGGCGGTAAAGAACTTTGGGCACCCGACGATATTCTTTTCATCTCCCTCATCACAATGGCAAATCTCCCCAATACAATTATCTACCTTCATATACAGTGTTGGTTATATTTGGCCATTACCTCAGCTGAAAAATTAATTATTACCAATTATGAGCACTATTGGTACATGTATTTTTGATGTTCTACACCACTATTTACTACCTAAGGGGTGTAAATGAGTGTGTTTGTTCAAAAGGCAGTGCCTTTATTGCATACTAAACCTGCTGTGCATTACACATAGTACTAACTTCTTTTGACTATTCACTACCAAGTCCGGTCACTTACAGGAAAGCAGCATAGCGTAATGTATGGAAGGTCATGAGATCAGGAGCATGATAGCTCAGTGGTTAATGTACTTGCCTCTGATGCTAAAGGTCCCGGGTTTGATCCCCGACAGCGGCGATAAAATTTCGGTGTCCGAACACGCTCCATTGGCATCATTTGAAGGAATGAATGTCATAAAGTGCACCGTCCTTCGGACGTTAATTGTAATACTGCATATCAGTCTGAGATCAGTCTGTGCTATCGCTATCTTCGCTCATTCCGTTATAAATAGCAGAGAAGCCATAGAGGGCTCCTTTGAACAGCGAATACTCTGATCACAACGACAGGTGCAGACTGATCATATAAAATTGTTGGAGCAGATTTGACTTTTTCGCAAATTACAAATGTTCTGAAAAAAACAAATGTTCAGTCAGCGCCTATTCAACAGATTGCATGATTCATTGTTTGATAAGTAACTAGAAGTTGTGAATCAATCAACAGCTGACTGCAGTCTCAGGGCTTCCCCGAGAATGTTTCGCATACTGTTCTGAAATTCAGCATGCAATTTTGATGCAAGCGAATACTAATCAGCCTGCACATCAGTGCAGTATGATCAGTATTTGCAGAAAGCATTGGCATGGCTGTCAAGAAAAAAATTTTTAGAATGGATGCGCATGATGATCTTAAATTGTGCATAAATTATGCGGCATGTGAAGAAGTAGACCATCGTGCACTTGCATGCAGTCTGATCATTATCTTTGAGGATTGCACGAATTTTATGTATAATTATGGTATAAATTTCAAATGAATATCAAGTGTAGCCTCCTTGTACCATATCTCGAACTATTTTGGTCATTAATTTCTATTTAAAGTTAAAAGGGTGTAACTTTGAAATTTGTCTCCATTTTAGTTTATAGGCTGGACTTCGACAAGAATAAATCTATAATTGGTTTTTCATTATGTCATAAGTCGGTATGTGAGTAGCTCAAGAAACGATGGCCCGAAGGACTTAAGGGAACCAATTCTCGAACCACTAGGATTTCACGATTTACGGACAAGAAAGTATCCAGACTTCAATGAAAATTCATCTTCTCTAAACTTATTATTCACAATAGCAAGGAAATATTCAGATAAATAGGTCATATCTCAGTTTATCACAGATAGAAGCTGGCTTCCATATATTCCAAATTTTCACACATTTTCATCTCCAGAAAACTTTCTGATCACCCTCTCTCCTACATTTGATTGATTGTCGGTATTATGACGCTGCCATTTGTACACATTGAACTTACAATGCAGTTTATAGACATCAATCAAAATAGTCAGGGTTCTAGAAAGACACCGCTGAGCTCCTTAAATATTGGAGAAATCAGGGTGTATGGGTAATAATTCTTACTTCATTCATTGCACACAATCTGACAGTGCTAACTTTTTTTCTTCAACAATACTAGTATAGGAGCGTGATAACTCAGTGGTTAGTGCACTTGCCTCTGATGCTAGAGGTCCCGGGTTCGATCCCTGGCAGCGGTAATAAAATTTCGGTGTCCGAACACGCTCCACTGGCATCATTTGCAGGGATGAAAGTCATGAAGTGCACCGTCCTTCAGATCGGGATGTTAACTGGTGGCCCCCTGTGCAGGGAGAACCATCCCCTGTGCAGGTTGAAGATCCCTACCGTAATTACATGATTACTGTGTTGGCTTTCATCCTGCAAAACCTGGAGTGTATGTAATGTACACCTGCGGTAATAGTCAAATGTGAACAACGCAGTATCAGTTGATAGATAGATAGTAGAACATGCAAATCTGACACCTATATTTTTCTTGTGCAAATGTATTGAGGAACCTTAATAGAATCAAAGCGCCAAAGGCACTGAAATGACAGATTCTATGAGAAAATCATAACGCTGTGAAAACTTACAGAAAATCTTTCTAAAAAGATCTTAAAATTTAGAAAAGTAGTTCTCCAAATTCCATTATATGATCTGTTTGCAGATTTCGATACACCGGTAGTGTTATGAACTGCCATGTTTCAAATTTGTGAAAGAAACTATTTACGTTTTCAAAACCAAACATTAAATTTAAGTTTTAACAATGCAACTGTCCATAAGTAACAGTTTTTGTCTGGTCGGTTGTGGATACCTCTCCCAAAAGATACTCTATGGGAAAGAGATCGGAGGAGAAAGGCTGGCTAGTCCAGTACATGAATTCCATTGACTTGAGGAATTTTTTGAGCAAGAACAGCACTATGAGTCCGCGCGAAATCCTACTGGATAATATATCCCGGATTCTGAGCGTAAGGCCGAAGCACTTGATCGATGTAACGTCTCGCTGTTCAGTTCACGTCTCAGCCATGATCTTGAATGTTCTTACTGACACTAACCTGCGTTCGCTAACTGCATGCAATATCATGCCACACAAATTCGCTTGTTCCATCCGATATGTCACGCTCTATTACGCTCGCGTCGCCTCGGCATACCTTACACCAATACATCGAAACACTCCGAAAAGACAATTGGCGTGATTCACGGTGAAGTGCGATTTGTCACTGAAACGCATATCACGTCAGTCGCTTATACGCCAATTTACGTACTTCATGCACCAGCGTACGTGTTCCGTACTGTGTCGACTCGTTAACTTTGGTCATAACAGGGGGGCGTCTAGCTCTCAAAGGGCGACAAACAGTGTCAGTGCTTATTAGTCGGTAGTTGAGAACAGGCACATTGTAGCAGCTGCCAGCGGAAATCTGTTTCGCATATGGGTCTGACGGATGAATCGATCTTACGTACTGATGTCGGTATTCCGCTACGTCGACGTTCACTAGCGTCTTCTGTATATAGTAAGATGACGCCACAATAGACGGCAGATAACACACATGTGCCATCATCCGCTTTCCGACCAAGGGGCACGCTTACTATCCTTTAATGAAAAATGTTGCCATACGCTCTCAATGCTTTTTGAGAACAAATTTCAGTTTCTTCTTTTCTATGCACGACCTTACATTACACATCAAAAGTTTGATCCTGAACATGTAGTTTCTATCTGTACTGGTGTGAAGATGGTGCATAATATCGACGTGGCCAGACTGGTAACCAGACGCCGCGGTTGATTGATTTAACCTTTTTAGCTTAAGGGCATGGTGCCTAAGCATGCTGTAATCATGCAATTGGTTGGTTTCAGAATCAAAGCACTGAGTGTGTTGGTGGGGTGTGAAGTTAGGGTAATAGTCCTGGGCTGAGATTTAAACTGTTTCATTTAACTCTGAAATTCCAAAACACATAGTGAAGATTTTGATAAGAAGACGCGTTCTGCAGCATCCGATCTTGGTCTTCACTGTTTGCCTATGATTCCAGGATAACCATCTTCAGTCTTATGGAATACCCTGATCTCACTGGGGCTATTTTCTACAAGAAAAAAATGTTATTCTGACAAGTGAGTGATAGTCACGTAGACGTTAGCACTGAAGCGCTTTTCTTATTAGCAGCTTCGGGTCAAATGCCAAACAATCAACCCAAACTGACATAGCCGCGTCGTTTGTCAGTGTTGGGTACATGTAAGTGTTATCTGTAAATTCTGCACTTGAATAAAATGTTGGATCCGGCAAACAATGTAGACTCAGACCAACGCCGCAGAACACGGTGCTGATCTTGTTCTACACTTCTTAGCATCAGTTAATAACATCTTAAATTTCAATGAATTAGTCTAAGTTCCCGTTCATCACCAGGCTGCATTCAGAGACAATCGGCATGAGTGTTGTCAGTGCTTTGATTTATTCACTCCTTGAGTTTCTGAAGTGCACTCTTCCATCACTGAAGTTAGGCTCGTCCATGCTGCTAAATATGGCACCTAGAATTATATCACAGGACCTACACTGTATGCATTAGTTTCTGTTCCATATTCCAGGGTTGAAAGGGACAGCCTTTCTCCACACGCAAAGTCTAGTATACACCTTAGTTGTAACTGACCTAGACTTGACCTCGAAAGTCAGAAAATCCATTAATATTCTTGTCTGGAGCTAAAATGGTCCAGCAGCAGGCTGGTCGATCTTTACGGATTAAATATTGACAGCACTTGTAGAAAACAGTGTAAATCCTGAGCAGACGGCTGAGCAGACGCCGCATTGATCTGGGTATACATGATGCAGCTGATTCATAAGAAATGCTGAATCGATTCTCTGAAAGGTAAGATAAAATCGTCAAGTCGTCTGCTTCAAAAGTTTGTATTGAGCTAATAGGATAACTAATACGCTTGTACAATTTTGATTACTGCGCAAAACCGGACTACATTTTGTGCGGACTCATATTTCTATGGTTGTCAAAGCCGGAAGAAACCGGTCTTACTTTACAACACGCAGGATAGCTAGAAACGACAGATTGAATCTGTCATTAAAAATAGCATGTAACCTAATGTCAAAGGTTAAGGTAATATTGTAGCTTTTTTGACGAATTTCCCGAAATCCCGTTTGTGTAATGTATTTCTGCAGTCTGCAGGTGCATTTCAGAACGAGGCCCGAAGTTGAGAATTGCCATCAGAGATTGTGTTTGTATAATATGTCACAAAAGTAAATATAAAATTTCTTTCTCCTGAGAAAAAAACTGATTCATCTTTAATTTGGTTCGAGAATTGGTACCGTTCGAGATGTGGTACAAGGAGGCTATGTAATGTACACCTGCGGTAATAGTCAAATGTGACCGACGCAGTATCAGTAGAAAATAAAGGTCGCAGGTCGTTTCGGTCCCCGGGTCGTTTCGGCCTTGACTCATTTCGGTCTGGGTCGTTTCTGCCCCATTTCGGAGGTGAATCATTTCGGTCAAATTGGTGGGTTGTTTTGGCCAGATTTTTTTATCACTCTATTTACATGTATATATATTTTGTCTATCTGAGATCAGCCTGTGCGTTTGCTATCTTCGCTCGTTATTCGTTAAGCTTTTAAGCTGAGCACATAGCAATGTTTAGTGATTGATAGGGACTGTTCGACTAATAGCCTCAGCATCCGAATCAGAATTGTTTCTGGTGACATATATCAAATGACATTTATTCACTAGGGCACCTTCAGCTGAGGAAATGACCGAATCGGGAGAAGTTTTCCAATCTCTACCCAGCAGACACATGACGTAATTGTGACGCCACATTGACGTTGGTTCAATGCCATGATGTTTATGCAACGTCAAATCAACGTCGATACGTCGTCATAGACGTTGTCCCAGTGGCATGTGCCTGCTGGCTAATTGTCCGAGGAAAGCAGGATTCTTTGTAAATGTCCCTTTTAGCAGTAGGTGTCTGAAATGCCAATCAGTGATGATTTCTACAGTGCCTAGCAGGAGGTTGGAATGCTGGCAGCACCCTGTAGAACTTTGTACGATAAAATAAGCCTACTGCCTCTTGTCCTTTTCTTATGAGACTCCTATCTTAACGTTTCCAGTCATACTCCAAGTCTCAAGCAGCAATTTCTAGTTATTACATACATGTGATATCTCCCTAATCAGGAGGGTGACTCTCTCATTTTGATGCTAAGTTTTGCCCAATTTGTGAAATTTTAGTAAAAGTTTGGAGTCTCCCTCATTTGATCTCAGAATTTCCCTATATATCCTTTACATCTCCCTCATCAGAATGGCAAATCTCCCTCATACATTTAAAAAAATTATCACAGGTATGTTATTAATTTAACAGCTCTATTCTGAACCTTTCCAATTTCTTGCAGGGCCACTCTTAGGGGGTCTCAGTACAACTACCATATTTCAAGATTCGGCGAACAAGTACTTTATATTCTGTTTCTTTTACATACTGAGGACACTGATAAAGATTTCGTATCACGAAAACAAGCCTATATAATTTTGACCTCCTCAGACCCCACTTTTATATAGTAAAACTGGGGTTTACTGGGGGTAAACAATACTTTTTCTTATTTCTGCTCGAGAAACATAGGTTGTGGTTGGTTGGCTGATTTGAGCTTTAACGTCCCAGTCAACATTGTAAATGTCATTTTGGAGACGTTGCTTCCAATTTTGTGTGACTTTTACCTGACACTGAGATAAAATGACTTCTCAAGCCCTGTCGCACAATGAAACCAATATGATTTACAGCCTCGCACCGCGGTTCCTGGACAGGCTTAGATCCTCTACAAGGTTTATCAGTACTAGTGTGCGGGCCCGAGGTTTTGGGTTTTGCTTGTTTGCATTGGGGTTCACCGGCCTTGTCAATAACAGAATCAGAATTGTCACTGGTGACACGTCAAATGACATTCATACACCAGGACCTGTGATATGGGAAGTTAGTCCCTAGCTCTAACCAAAGATGTAAACTTAGCTACACAATCCTCAGCACCCTCAGCCGTCAAAATAATAGGATCGGGAAGGGCATTCCAATCTCTAATGGTTCGGGGGAAAAACGATTCCTTATAAATATCTGTTCTTGCTGTAAGGGTCTGAAACGTCATTGAATGGTGCTTTCTACAGTGCCTAGCCGGGGGAACAAGGTCATCTGTTGGAATGCTGGCAGCACCCTTTAGACCTTTGTATAAGAGTATGAGCCTACTGTCTCTTCTCCTTTTCTTGAGAGACTCCCATCTTAATTTTCCTAGAATTCCAGTCATGCTCCCAGTTTCAAAGCAATAATTTCCAGTTACAAATCTAGCAGCTCTATTCTGAACTTTTTCAATTTCTTCATTAAGGACCACTCCGCTTGGGTCCCAGATGCAACTACCATATTCCAAGATTGGGCAAACAAGTCCCCTGTATGCTGTCTCTTTCACATCCTGTGGACACTGATGAAGATTTCGCCTCAGGAAACCAAGTGTTCTATTCACCTTTGTACACATATTGCTAATGTGTGTATTCCATCTCAAATCGTGAGAGATTGTCACACCAAGGTATTTAATGGAATTCACATTTTCGAGGACCGTTCCCTCTAAGGTGTAAGAAGCCTCAACTTTATTAGATCTCTTCCTTGTTATCTGCATAATATTGCATTTAACTGGTTGAAATCTCATGCCCCATTTTCTGTCCCAATATCCTAATCTATCTATGTCAGCCTGAAGTTTCAGTGAGTCATCTGTATCTCTAATTTCCCGGTAACAAACACAGTCATCTGCGAACAGTCTTATTTCTGAGTCAATGTCAGTGGAAATGTCATTGATGTACAGGGAGAACAATAGAGGACCAAGAACAGTCCCTTGTGGGACTCCAGACAAAACTGGTGCCCATACTGAAGATTCACCATTAACAACAACACGCTGTTTTCTGTAGCAAAGGAAGGAATCTATCCATTTAAGGGTCTTCCCACCAATTCCATAACCAAATAATTTGGATTTAAGTAGTTCATGAGGAGGGGTGTCAAAAGCCTTCTCAAAGTCCAGAATAAATGTGTCCACCTGCCCCCCTTTGTCCAGGATTTTTGCCCAATCATTAATAACCGTGCTCAACTGAGTTTCGCAACTATGCCTTTTCCTAAATGCATGTTGTCTGTCTGACAAAAGTTTATGTTCATCCAAGTGGGCCATGATGTTTGAGCAGACTATGTGTTCAAGCAATTTACATAGAACACAGGTCAGTGACACTGGGCGATAATTACGAGCAAGAGCCCTGTCCCCTTTTTTGAAAAGTGGACAGATGTTCGCTAGGAGCCATTCTTTGGGAATTTCACCCGTATCGAGAGATTGTTGGAAAAGATGAATAAATAGTATTCCAAATTTAAATAAAAATAATAATCAATGTTTAATGCAGAAAAAATGCCATCTAATAAAATCGGGCCGAAACGACCCAGTGCCAAAACGACCCACCGAAATTCACCTTATTTGCATTATCTGCTGGTTCCTAGTCTGAAGGTTATCAGTGTTGGAAAAACAGGTAACCAGAACCCCCTGACCTTGAAAGGTCAGGGGGGTCTGGTTACCTGTTTTTCCAGTATTGACAATGTGAAAGCTGGGAGCCAGCAATTAATGCAAATATGGTGAATAGGCAAAAACGACCCAGGTCCAAATTTTGGCTGAAACGACCTAGGCCGAAACGACCCGGCCGAAACGACTCAGGCAGAGCTCTCGGAAACGCAGGATTCTGCGTATTTTACGCCAACTTTTGGCGTTGTACGCGTAAAATTCACAACCGGCGATTCTTGTGTACGCATGTTTTTATTGCGACACGCGTCCAAAATTACAGAAGCGGTAAATTCAGAAGCTAATTTAGGCCGCTTATGCAATACCAATAAAAGATCAAATGCGGCGCCGCTTTTTATGTTGAAAGCGCACGTGCCACAAACCAGTAGGCGTGACCTTTATTGACAGGTATTTTTGCACTGTCAGTGGGAGAGACGATATTGGAAAGTGGTCGGTTTGCGGCATGTGTTAAAAATGATTGTACCTGTTTAATCTCGCCGCGCTAATCCCTGTGTTATTACGGATTACAATTAATTAGTTTACTAATTGATGTAATCTCATATCATCAACAGATTAGCATGAGTCGGTAAAATATCACGTTTAGTTAAACCAGGGTTACGGCGAAGACGATATAATTTACGAATTACCAATGTCATGTATTTTCGCGACTACGCGATCGTAATTTTTATCGCTCGGTCAAAGTGTGTTTCGACGTTTACTGGTGACAAAAATGTATGTAATTCTTCAAAATACAATCATTTTTAACAATTACAGGAAGTCAGACGTGGTTAGGATGCTTCCCCTACGTATTTGTTTTCACCAATTAAAAATAATTGAGCTACTGTCACGCACATATACGTCCGAATTTGAAAGCACAAATATAGCTAAATAGAATGCTGCTTTTCTGATCTGGGTTTACATTATATCTGCTGTTATCCTAATACTACCTTATTTTTATGTGGCATTATTTGACTAGAAGTGTGCGAATAAATCTGAGCAACTGCATTGGTGGGTGGGGGGGGGGGGGGGGGATAGACACATCAGTGAAATATTTCTAACTAGTACCCACAATCTACATGTTTGAAACGAAGTTATTAAATGCATTTATCAGAAAAAAAAGAGTTTGGGAGCCATGAAAGTATACAGTTTTTCATATGGACGTGTAGCCTGATAATAAGAGGTTTTTGTCTATGTTCTATGCGCGATCAAGATCAGAACTCCAACTTTTTTATGTGCGAATCCAACTTTTTATCTGTGAATCCAACTTTTTACAAGGAAGGATTCCTGGAATCCTGTTTTCAAAATCCTAGTGAGAGCTCTGTCAGGGCCGAAACGTCCAGGATTCGAAAGAGAAATAGTCGAAAATGACCCCAGGTCAAAATTTAGGCCTAAACGACCCAGACCGACACGACTCAGGTCCGATACGTCCCAAATTCAAGAACCCTATCATTGCATGATTTATTCATCCTGCAAGTAGAAAGAAAGAAAGACTTTTCACCGCCGAACAGGGGGCTGCCATGTTGAAAATGTAACTGCATGAGACGAACAGTCATCATATGACACGGCTTGATATGAACGTTGTAATCAAAGCGGTCAGACTGATTACCGCGGTCTCAGGTCGTTTCGCCCGTGAGTCGTTTCGCCCGTGGGTAATTTCGCCCCGAGTTGTTTCGCCCGTGGGTCGTTTCGCCCTTATTAGGTCGACCTTATTTTTTTCAAACCCTGTTGATTGTGGGTATGTTTGTTTTGGTATGTAAAGGGGTTGATGGTGGTATTGGGAGTTCAGGAAAACATGGTTTTATCCTCGTTTGGTGCAGCTGGACGACCTACTGCATACAACAGTGCTGTTTATGAAGAAACTCAATAAAAACGAGTTTCCGTTTTTCATTCTAATATGTATTCTTTGCTTCCAAGTTAACCTTTTTCATTTATTCTACATAAGGTTTGAGCAACTGCGCTACCACATTTTATCTATCTATCTTGTCATGATGCCATACGCCCGCGAGGACATTCTAGGCATGTTGCGCTGTCGACCAATTCCAAGCCTGTTATTAAGAATAGATAAAAGTTTAAAAGTATGATAGTGAGAGATAAAGTATGATAGTGAGTGGATGAAAGATGATAGGTTAAAATAGTTAAGAAGAGCTAAAATCAGGTTAAAAACATACTATGCTTGGGATCCATGGCTTGGAGTGCTGCAGCTTGCCAATTGCAGCCTTGAATGTGTCAAGGCTTGACAAGCTGACAACGGATTCTGGGAGGGCATTCCATTGAACGATTGCCAATGGAAAAAAGGAGTATTTGTAAGAATCTTTCCCAGTATGGAGCTGATGAAAGGTCAGGGAATGGCCACGCTTGGATGTCCTCTCATTGGGTTTGACATATTCAGGAAGGGGGACAGCGACCATATTATTCAGGATCTTATAGAACAGACAAAGACGTGCATCAGCACGCCTTTGTTCTAGAGACCTCCAACCCAAAGTTTCAAGCATGGTCGAAACACTAGCCCTGGGATCAAAGTTACAGGTTGTCCAGCGGGCTGCCCTCCGCTGAACTTTCTCAATTTGCTGAATCTTATCCATGTGGTGGGGGTCCCAGACAGCCGCAGCGTATTCGAGCTGCGGCCGAACCAAGGTGTTATAGGCCGCTGTTCTCATCTCAGGCATCTTTGGTTTTACGTTCCTCTTGACAAATCCAAGGGTTTTGTTTGCAGAATTGACAATCTTGTCTATATGGGAGCCCCATGATAGGTTGCTAGAAATATCAACCCCCAGATACCTGGCACAGCTGACGGTCTCCAAGACTTCACCATGTAGTTTGTAGGTGGCTGTAATCGGTGTCCTGGACCCCGCCACCTGTACCACTTGACATTTCGAGGGGTTGAACTCCATGTCCCAGTCAGTCTCCCACACAGACAGTTTGTCCAGATCCTTTTGGAGCACCGAACTGTCACTCGCGCCCTCCAAGGTGAGATATAAAGCAGTATCATCTGCAAAGAGTCGCACCTGGGATGTAATGTTATCAGGCAGGTCATTGATGTAGATGAGGAACAGAATCGGCCCCAGCACAGACCCCTGGGGAACCCCGGAAGTCACAGGGACCGACTCCGACTCCTCACCCGCAACAACAACCTTCTGTGAGCGATCACCCAGGAAGGCACGAATCCAGTTCAGTACATTTGAACGAACTCCACAGTTATGCAGTTTCCAGAGTAGTTTTTCATGGTTGACCTTATCAAATGCCTTTGAAAAATCTAATAGGATAAGGTCAGTCTGTTTACCCTTTGCGGCACTCCGTGCAAGGTCCTCAACTAGCATGATGAGCTGGGTCTCACATGACCGCTTTTCTCGAAAGCCATGCTGAAGTTCGTACATGAGACCCCGCTCATCCAAATGTTTCACAATACTTGAGGCCAGTATGTGTTCGAGGACCTTGCACAAAATGCAGGTAAGGGATATTGGGCGGTAATTGGCTGCCAGTGACTTGTCGCCTTTCTTAAAGATTGGTGTAATATTGGCCTTACACAAATCTGCTGGGAGCTTACCTGTTTGAAGTGATCTTTCGAAGATTACCTGAATGATCGGGGCTAATTCCACCCGGAGCTCCTTCAGCAAGATTGGTCTTATATTGTCTGGGCCGGCTGCCTTTCCTGGTTTGAGGTTGTAAAGTAATTTAAGAATACCATTAATCGATATTTCTATGTCCGGCATTATCTGATTTTTATTTGGGAAATTAGGAACGGTGTCAGGTTTAATGGTGTCAGGTTTCAATTTACCTTGATCAACCAGATCCTGCACTTTCATCTGGGACAATTTTGCCAAGCTCAAAGGTGATTTTGGTGTAAAAACAGATTGGAACTGTTCATTGTGAACATTGCACTGTTCTGGTATGTCCTTAGTAACAGTACCGTTCCTCTGAAGTGGGGTAGGACCCTGATCATCTTGTCTGGATTTTTTCAGGAAAGAGAATAGCTTTTTACTGTCACATGACTCGTTGTCGTTACCTAAGCCGAGACGCCCTTCCAGGTAGACTTGGTAGGAGCGCTTAATCTTTCGTTTTATTTGCTGCCTGAGTTGCTGGAAGTTTTTCTTCTTCACTGAGTCACCAGACGCCTTGTATGACGCGTACAACCTGTCCCGCCTTCTAATGAGGCGCTTGATCTCCTGAGTGATCCAGGGTAGCGACTGTTTGCCACTTATAAGCTTGGTAGGTACGCACTCGCCAACACAAGAGTCCAGTGTCTCAGTGAGAAAGATATTCGAGTTCACATAAGGTTAACAAGGCTTGAACCCTTCTAAATGATTAGGGCCTGATGAGCTTCATCCTAGAGTCCTGAAGGAACTAGCAAACGTGTTAGGTCCAGTTTTTGCTCATCTTTTCCAACAATCTCTCGATACGGGTGAAATTCCCAAGGAATGGCTCCTAGCGAACATCTGTCCACTTTTCAAAAAAGGGAACAGGGCTCTTGCTCATAATTATCACCCGGTGTCACTGATCTGTGTTCTATGTAAATTACTTGAACACATAGTTTGCTCAAACATCATAGCCCACTTGGATGAACATAAACTGCATTTAGGAAAAGGCATAGTTGCGAAACTCAGTTGAGCAAGGTTATTAATGATTGGGCAAAAATCCTGGACAAAGCGGGGCACGTGGACACATTTATTCTGGATTTCGAGAAGGCTTTTGACACCCCTCCGCATGAAGTACTTAAATCCAAATTATTTGGTTATGGAATTGGAGGGAAGACTCTAAAATGGATAGATTCCTTCCTTTGCTACAGAAAACAGCGGGTTGTTGTTAATGGTGAATCTTCAGTATGGGCGCCAGTTTTGTCTGGAGTCCCGCAAGGGACTGTTCTTGGTCCTCTATTGTTCTCCCTGTACATCAATGATATTTCGGCTGACACTGACTTAGAAATTAGACTGTTCGCAGACGACTGTGTTTGTTACCGGGAAATTAGAGATACAGATGACTCACTGAAACTTCAGGCTGACATAGATAGATTAGGATGTTGGGCCCGAAAATAGGGCATGAGATTTCAGCCAGTTAAATGCAATATTATGCAGATAACTAGGAAGAGATCTAATAAAGTTGAGGCTTCTTGCACTTTATAGGGAACGGTCCTCGAAAATGTGAATTCCATTAAATACCTTGGTGTGACAATCACTCACGATTTGAGATGGAATACACACATTAGCAACATGTGTACAAAGGCGAATTGAACATTTGGTTTCCTGAGGCGAAATCTTCACCAGTGTCCTCAGGATGTGAAAGAGACAGCATACAGGGGACTTGTTCGCCCAATCTTGGAATATGGTAGTTGCATCTGGGACCCAAGCGGAGTGGTCCTCAGTGAAGAAATTGAAAAAGTTCAGAATAGAGCTGCTAGATTTGTAACTGGAAATAACTGCTTTGAAACTGGGAGCAGGACTGGAATTCTAGGAAAATTAAGATGATAGTCCCTCAAGAAAAGGAGAAGAGACAATAGGCTCATACTCTTATACAAAGGTCTAAAGGGTGCTGCCAGCATTCCAACAGATGACGTTGTTCCCCCAGCTAGGCACTGTAGAAAGCACCATTCAATGACGTTTCAGACCCTTACTGCAAGAACGGACATTTATAAAAGAATCGTTCTTCCCCCGAACCATTAGAGATTGGGATGCCCTTCCCGATTCGATTATTTTGACGGCTGAAGGTGCTGAGGATTGTGTAGCTAAGTTTACTTCTTTGGTTAGAGCTAGGGACTAACTTCCCATATCACAGGTCCTGGTGTATGAATGTCATTTGACACACCAGTAACACTGGTGACACACCAGTAACAATTCTGATTCTGATTCTGATTCTTTACAATCAAATGGGATTTATGGCTGTGAAAATGACTGTTTACATTTAAAAATGTGACATATTTTTCTTTCTGCTCAAAATCTCGGTATTGATGGGTCCGAGTCAAAACATAGATTTTGGATTAGAACCGTCTAATTGTCAAAGTTCTAGAACCAGAGATAAGAGAAATAAAGAATATGCGAAAACCCATTTTTTTCACTGGTGTGGTTTAGAGGGGACGTTATTGCATAGACTTGCTAACTGGTCCTTTTGGATCATTGAGTTCATTTGGTATCATTCTGAAAATAGAGTTCTGCTTAAGCCGGTGCTAGATCTGAAACGAGCCCGTCCATACATCACCCATCCGTAGGTGTCATTTGACGTGTCACCATGAACAGTTGAGATTCAGATCCGTTCGTCCGTTCGTCCATCTACATAAACATCACTTCATTCATTCATTTCCGTTTGTCCAGCTACTGTCCACGCCCTTACTTCCATCGCGATTTCGACAAATAATTTGTTCAGTCCGCATGAAGGCCTCCTAACTCATCAGTGCAACATCTCCGTGAACACAAATAATCAAATAACCACAGAGGTGAGACAACGGTGAGGACTCGACAGCAAGAAACCACTGAAATGCTGGAGCAAAAGAAAACCAACAGTTATAACTCCGATGGGCCCGACCAGAGACAGAGCATCAGGTACCAACCAACATTACCTTGAATTAGATCTCTCTAATTCTCAATAAGCCTTTACGTTGGAACCGTCATAGAATCTGAGGCCTGACCCACCCGCGTGCAATTAAAGAGGGAAGCAAAGTTGCCAACCGTGATTGGGTTAACTACCATGCATGCAGTCTGTCGTATAATATCCATGTTGTACCCAATCTTTTTAAATCGAAGAATGATTTTACGAAATATGTTACATATTTTTCACTTTATCCCATTTTCGACTATAATGTTCAGTTTGAGAAATTAATATCCTGTCCTCGAATGATAAAAAAAATCACATCAAGTTAAGTCCGTGAAAATAATACCCCCTAAACCCCACTTTATATGGGGAAATTTTGGGTTTACAGGGTATATGTTACGTATTATGCTTAATTCTGATCCAAGAAATAGGTTGTGAGTACTCATTGGAACCGCCCGTTCTAAAGAGAAAAGACAACTTATGCTCGGAATATAAATGAAACAAATATCACAATTTTTTCATTGTTGGAAAAGAAGTGATTTTGGTGAAAATGAAAGCATGAACTATGTCACACGGGTGTGTTATCGTAATGGATATAAGAAAGAAACTGCACTCTTAAGAATTTTGAAAATACTTAAAGGTTTATGATATTTGATTGTTTTCACTACAGACAATGGTTAGAAAACTGACATCAAGCGTTGTTCACAGTCACATTTGGGCTTATAAACTTGTTAAGAGTTTCGTTGTGTACATTGTTTTCCTTAATTCTGCTTTTCAACTTCCATTTAAGTGATGGGATGGGTTATGAATAAGAAGGTCATTGATTAGTTTTCAGTAGAAAATCTTCAATTTTTTTACAGGAAAGGGTCCCGAGGAATCTGTTTGAACATTCTAGCCGCTTGAAACACAAAGTAAGTAAGTAAGCAATGGCCCAGCAATTTCTACAATTCGCCTAGCATACACAGATCAGCTTGCTCAGCCGCACAGTATGGTCACGATCGCTGGAGGCGTGAGGTAGCTTTGGTTACTTTATGATACATAGTTACACACAAATCAGACTGCACATATGCACAGGCTGATGTGAGTCTTCGTTGGCTACTTCACGAGCCCAGCATACACAGCTCGACTTGCCCAGCCGCACAGTATGGTTATGATCACTGGAGGCATGAAGCAGCTTTGGTTACTTTATGATACACAAATCAGACTGCACAGATGCACAGGCTGATGTGAGTTTTCGTTGGGCCCCGACGCAAGGCCCACATATAGCTATCAATGTGCCCCTGTCCAATAACATTCATGAAGCAAGAAACAAAGAAAGAATTAAAGACACGCATTAGAGACATTAACTTGTGGATGATTGGCACGTGCCCCAATATTGACTGAGGTTTGAGTAATATGAAAATCGTTCTGTTTGGGCACGTGCCGATATAGGTAACAACGTAAAGCGAGTATTGATCATTTTTCAAACCGACATGTGCCAACACTATAAACAAATAAACAATGCCCCCAGAACTACAAGTTCCAAGTTCATAAATAAACATTTTCTTTCTTTCTTTTTTTTTTAAATGAACACCCTCTTTCATATAATTTTTTATTTCATATCTAAGTTTGCAATGCGAGAAGACTCACATATGAGAGTGGTAATTATTGAAAATAATGATACAAATGCCGAGCGGCGAAAAGGGGTAAAATAAATTGTATAGTTACATGTATTTTATCATAAATTAACTATATCTTTCATTTTGTTATATTTTGGCTGATAATTGACCCCTATAACAGCCTTGAAATCATTTATGGGCCGCAACTGCTGCCGATTTTGCCATGGGCCGATTTTGACATGGGTCGATTTTGTTATGGGCCAAAATGACCAAGAACCATTTTTTGTGTTCGCGGAGATGTTGCACTGATGAGTTAGGAAATTCAGTCCGCATGAAATTCGGACTTCAAATTCAAATTATCTGTCTAAATCGCGACGGAAGTAAGGGCGAGGATTGTGGCCACGTAAAATCGATTTAAGCCCCACAACGTAAAATCGATTTAAGCCCCCAGTGGAATTCGTTTCACTGACCGTTCCAAGGCGGTTCTTCTGCCGCGGCTTATTTTTTGTTATGGTTTCTCGGCTTGTCTTTGAGTGTTTGTATCGTTTATATTATTTTGTTTTGGACTTTTGTTGCGGTTTATTTTTGTTATGGTTTGTTATGGCGCTTGTGTCGCTTATACCAACTTTTTGGGGCGTGGTAGCTCAGTGGTTAGTACACTTATCATTGATGCTAGAGCCCACCCCACCCCTACCCACCCGGTTCGATTGCGGTGAATAGAATTACCGGAAAGCACAAAAATACCGGAAAGCAACCAAAAGACCGGAAAGCACATAGAAATACCAAAAAGCACTTATATATACTGGAAAACATTAGAAAATTGCATTTAAATGCAATATATAACATATCTTTTATAAGCTGGACTAATTTTGGTTGCTGTCTGGACTTCTTAAGCTGGAACAACTTTGATTGCTGTCTGGACCACCTAAAATCCTAACTTGCGCGTATATACTCTTTTGAAAATATGGAATATAGTAAGAGGTGATTTTATTTATTTTTATATTTTTAATTATTTTTTTTTTATTTAAAAAAATCGTGCAATTTTGTTAGAACATGAACTTAATTTGGTATTGAAAAGTAGAATCTCTCTGTTTTCAAAACTTTTTACCAAGGCCTTATTTTCCGTACCTTGATTCTTTTGTATCAGACAGAACCAATTAAATGTCACTGTTCATGAGGTGAATATTGTTCATGCAGATATGTGAATAATATCCAAAGCTGAAACTAAGCTATGCTTGTACTTATGTAAAGTTGGATTCAAAATTGTTTTGACGTTGTGTGCACACTGGGTAAATGTTTAGGTTGTTGGTCCACTGGATCAGTGTTTTACGTTATGCGAACCCATCAACAGACCGCAAGCACATTAAACGATACATGCTTTGTTGTATATATGTTAGTATAAATGTCTATTAGATTTGTGTTTCACCAGTGTGCAAAAGACTGTGAATGTGGCGTGTACCGTTTCCTAATGTTGGGAAGCCCTTTTGGATAGGGGTGATAAGTTTTACATCATGCGGACTGAACAAATAGTTTGTCAAATTGCGACGGAAGTAAGGGGCGAGGATTGTGGCCACGTAAAATCGATTTAAGCCCCCCAGTGGGATTCGTTTCACTGACCGTTCCAAGGCGGTTCTTCTGTCGCGGTTTATGTTTTGTTATGGGTTGTCTTTGAGTGTTTGTATCGCTTATATTATTTTATTTTGGATAGCCAATTGGCCATTTTGTGGGGAAGTAATTGTCCTTTTGGCTTTCCGCTATTGATGTTTGCATTATGGTCTGTTGTTTCATGTTTGTGTTTCTTTCCCTTTGGTGTCTCTGATGGGAGCTGTTGGTTAATTGAATCGATTCCTGATCATTGCCTTCACCTCTATTTTACAACGTTTGTAATTAAACCCAGTCGACACACAAAGTGAAAACATTGATGAACAGACGTATTTAGCTTCACTACAGCTGGTGTGTGGGAATGTGTGGCGGCGGTAAAACGTCTCCCTGCCCTAAATCATAGTGTAGATTATATTTTCTTGTCCTTTGGGATCATTGATTCCATTGTGGAATTTTGAAAATATCTGAGGGTCACTGATGAGGCCTAATTGGCCGAAACTAGCTAGTCTGGCCCAGAAAACATGTTCACTCCATATATTCAGTTCTGTGGTGTATTCCTTGCTTCCAAAGGATAACCCTTTTATAGAACGTATTTAGCTTCACTGCAGTTGGTGTGTGGGAATGTGTGGCGGCGGTAAAACGTCTCCCTGCCCTACATCATAGTGTAGATTATATGTTCTTGTCCCTTGGGATCACTGATTCCATTGAGGAATTTTGAAAATATCTGAGGGTCACTGATGAGGCCTAATTGGCCGAAACTAACTAGTCTGGCCCAGAAAACATGTACACTCCATATATTCAGTTCTGTGGTGCATTCCTTGCTTCCAAAGGATAACCCTTTTATAGAACGTATTTAGCTTCACTGCAGTTGGTGTGTGGGAATGTGTGGCGGCGGTAAAACGTCTCCCTGCCCTACATCATAGTGTAGATTATATGTTCTTGTCCCTTGGGATCACTGATTCCATTGAGGAATTTTGAAAATATCTGAGGGTCACTGATGAGGCCTAATTGGCCGAAACTAGCTAGTCTGGCCCAGAAAACATGTACACTCAATATATTCAGTTCTGTGGTGTATTACTTGCTTCCAAAGGATAACCCTTTTTATGCCCCCGCCATTCGAAGAATGGTGGAAAGGGCATATAGCGTTGCCCATGTCCGTCCGTCCGTCCGTCCGTCCGTTCGTTCGTTCGTGCGTGCGTCCGTCCGAAACTTAAACGCAGTCAATAACTTCCTTATTTCTTGATGGATTTTAAAATTACTCGGCAGAAATGTTAACCATCATGAGACGACGTGTCACGTGCAAAACCCAGGTCCGTACCACCAAGGTCAAGGTCATACTTAGAGGTCAAAGGTCAAAAAAGGGTCCGAAATGCAGTCAATAACTTTCTTATTTCTGGATGGATTTTGAAATTATTTTGGAGAAATGTTAACCATCATGAGTCGATGTGTCACCTGCAAAACCCAGGTCCGTACCTCCAAGGTCAAGGTCATACTTGGAGGTCAAAGGTCAAAAAAAGGGTCCGAAACTTAAACGCAGTCAATAACTTTCTTATTTCTGGATGGATTTTGAAATTACTTTGTAGAAATGTTAACCATCATGAGACGATGTGTCATGTGCAAAATCCAGGTTGGTACCTCCAAGGTCAAGGTCATACTTAGAGGTCAAAGGCCAAAAAATGGGTCCGAAACTTAAACGTAGTCAATAACTTACTTATTTCTGGATGGATTTTGAAATTACTTTGAAGAAGTGTTGACCATCATGAGACGATGTGTCACGTGCAAACCCAGATCCGTACCTCCAAGGTCAAGGTCATACTTAGAGGTCAAATGTCAAAAAAGGGTCCGAAACTTAAACGCAGTCAATAACTTACTTATTTCTGGATGGATTTTAAAATTACTTTGAAGAAATATTAACCATCATGAGACGATGTGTCACGTGCAAACCCAGATCTGTACCTCCAAAGTCAATGTCATACTTAGAGGTCAAAGGTAAAAAAATGGTCGGTCAATAACTTTCTTATCTCTGGATGGATTTTGAAATTATTTGGCAGAAATGTTGGCCATCATGAGACAATCTGCCTCACACAAAACCAGGGTCCTTACCTACAAGGTCAAGATCATACTTAGAGGTCAAATTTGAAAAAAAAAGGTATTAAACACGGTCAATAACTTTCTATTGATGAATACGAACAGACATATTTTCAGGCGGGGGCATCCGTGTCCTATGGACGCATTTCTAGTATAGAACGTATTCAATTCAATGTCATGACGTTGGATGAATGTGGATTTAACGTTTTTCCGACGTTGCATATGTGCCCACTTGAAAAGTGCATCCGTCAACATCAAACGAGCAGTAAATTGTTGTATAGGTTTGTTTGTTTGATTCGAGGTTTAATGCCCCCGTTAACTGTGTTATGTCATTTTATGTCATTTTGGAGACGTTGCTTCCAATTTTGTTGGACATTTACCCGACAATGAGATTAAATGACAACTCAAGCCCTGCCGTCCAATGAAAACAATAGGGTTTATATGATTATAAATGAATTTGTTTATACCAATTTATTTTAGTTGAATCGCCCTCGAACACTCATTCCGGGTGTTTTCACCGGCGCGCGAGAGAGAGGCAGAGGCTTTTACACCACTGCTACCCATTTACACCTGGGTGGGGTGGGGCAGTGCCATTATGTGTCTTGCCCAAGGACACACCTCTATACCGGTGGCCGGATTCGAACGCACAACCTCTCGATCATAAGTCGAACGCGTTAACCACTGCGAGGGTTTATATGCATGGACGGTCCGACTCGCACCACTTAGCCTTGGTCGCTTTAGCCCTTCTAAATGGTTTATCAGTACTCATGTGCGGGTTCGGTTTCAGCTCTGCGTGGAAGCACCATACAACCCAGTCTATTTTTTCAAGAGCCCCGATGGGCGGGGCGACATACAATTCTCTACATATTACTACCTGAAAGCAATAAAACACTTGATAAAATTTGATTTTTTCTCTATATTTCCAATATAATAAAGACGAAGACTGCTTCTATATTGCACGTAACATCACTGTAACATGCCATTGTCATTGAATTGTAGCTATAAATTGTTTTCAACGGGACGCGATGGCCTAGTGGTTAGGAGCGCTGACTCAATAGGTCGCTCACCGCTGTGGTTCGCGCCCTGCTCAGTTCACTTGTGAAAAGACAAGTACTACTTGTTTTTTCTCCGAGTTCTCACTCCCTAAATCTGTGGTTCGCATCCCGCTCAAGAAACATGTGGAAAAGACAAGTTCTGCCTGATTTTCTCCTGGTTCTCCCATATTTGCCAACCCGAACGATTGGCTCGATATATGTGAAAATAATCTTGAAAGGGCTGTATAGCCCACACCACCCGCTAAACAGCTAATTTTCATGTGAATTGTTGAACAGACGTGTTATACACCGTGATTAGTCAAAGACACCATCCCCGCTCTAGCAATGGAAACTCTGGTAAAACAGAAGTGAAGGCAATGATCAGGAATCGATTCAATTAACTCACAGCTCCTATCAGAGAAACCAAAAGAAACACAAACATGAAACAACAGACCCTAACGGAAACATCAATAACGGAAAGCCGAACGGACAGTTACTTTCCCACAAATTGGCCAATTGGCTATTCAAAACAAAATAATATAAGCGATACAAACACCCAAAGACAAAGCATATAAAAATAAACCGCGACAGAAGAATCGCATTGGAACGGTCAGTGAAACGAATTCCACTGTGGGGTGGGGGTCTAAAATCGATTTTATGTGGCCACAATCCGCGCCCTTACCTCCGTCGCAATTTAGACAAATAATGTGTTCAGTCCGCATAAACCTCACATTGGTGGTGACCTCCGAATAGACACACTATGTTGAAATAACATCAAGACGACATTATTTTGCCGTTGTATTCCGGACGGTCGGGTTTAAGTCCCTTGCAATGCACATATTACTCTCAAAAGGTTGCTGCAGTATATGAAGATAGATATAGATAGCAACGTGTAATTCTTGATAATTGCATGTCATTCTGACAATACCATTAATATTTAAGTTTTTCAGGTAAAAATATCAATACAGACGGTCGTATTATGTTATGCCACCCCCCCCCCCCCGGCGTCCGTTCGTCCGTCTGTCCGTCCGTCTGTAAACTTTTCGTTTCCGGAAAACTCCTCCTACAGTTTACATCCGATCAAGCTGAAACTTCATACATAGTTAGACCATGATGTGGGGCCGCGCATATTGTTTCGAGGTCATGGTCCACCAAATAATAATAGAGTTACGCCCCTTTGATTTTTTGTAAACTTTTCGTTTCCGGAAAACTCCTCCTACAGTTTACATCCGATCAAGCTGAAACTTCATACATAGTTAGACCATGATGTGAGGCAGCGCATATTGTTTCGAGGTTGATGCACGGTGAGACGATTTACGGACGCCTTACGGCATTACATCAGCTGCATTGAAGATAAATAAGTTCTGAATAGTTAAATCCTTTGGAAGCAAAGAATACACCAAATAAACGAAAATAGCAGGCTCGGTTTTATTGAGTCTGTTCATGACCAGTACTGAAATGTGCAACGCAAGACCGGCCACGCCCTCTTGCACCGGCTTAAGCAGACTCTATTTTCAAAATGATTCAAAATGAACTCAATGAGCCCAAAGGACCAGAAAATATAACATGCACTGTGATGATGTACGGGGAGACGTTTTACGGCACAACACCAGCTGCAGTGATGATAAATGAGTTCTGAATAGTTATATCCTTAGGAAGCATAGAAAACATCCAAATAAAAAAAAAACGAAAATAGCAGACTCTGTTTTATAGAGTCTGTTCATGACCAGTACTGAAAAATGCAACACCGGCCACGCCCTCTAGCGTCTGCGTAAGCAGAACTCTACTTTCAAAATGATTTAAAATGAACTCAATGATCCCAAAGGACCAGAAAATATAATCTGCACTATGATGATGTACGGGGAGTCGTTTTACGGCCGTCACACGGCACAACACCAACTGCAGTGAAGATAAATAAGTTCTGAATAGTTATATCCTTTGGAAGCAAAGAATGTACTGACTAAACAAAAATAGCAGACTCGGTTTTACTGAGTCTGTTCATGACCAGTACTGAAATGTCCAACACCGGCCACGGCTTTTAGCGCCAGCTTAAGCAGAACTCTATTTTCAAAATGATTCAAAATGAACTCAATGATCCCAAAAGACCAGAAAATATAATCTGCACTATGATGGGGAAACGTTTAACGGCCGCCACACGGAACAATACCAGCTGCAGTGAAGATAAATAAGTTCTGAATAGTTAGATTCTTTGGAAGCAAAGAAAACACCAAATAAAAGAAAATAGCAGACTCGGTTTCATTGAGTCTGTTCATAACCAGCAATGAAATGTGCAACACCGGCCACGCCCTCTATCGCCGGCTTAAGCAGAACTCTATTTTCAAAATGATTCACGGTCAGTAATAAAACTCCTGGTGGGGAGCTTTAACTCCGGAGTTTATGACATTTCAATCTCGCTCTCAATTCCAGTACTATATCAAACAAAATAACAATAACATATTGATCCGCTTGGAGGCTTTCTAGCTCAACAGTGAGATATGATAAAATACATAGTAAAATGGTTATGTATAGATTAATATTATTATGAATCAGGGTTCAGGCGAAGTCAGAGCAGAAGAAAACCAACAGTTAGATCACGGAGGGTCGAACCCAGGAAATATCCGGCTCCACCCATCCCAAATTCAAAGGATTTAGGGTGGGACCGTCAATCAGTCCGACCCACTACCGTGCAACCAAAGAGTGAAGCAAAGTTGTCCACTGTAAAAAGGTCGACAACCAAACACGCGGTCTGTCACATAACATCCATGCTATAACCCCTTTTCTTGAATTTACCAACAATTTTTCTGAACTGCCCAGGTAAATTATCACTACCTTGTATTCTTTTGAATTTATAAACTAAATCCCCCCAAACAATCAGGTTCCGACAGTCCCTGTTGTTGACGTGTCTTCAAAGAAATGCCATATTTAATAATAATGCCGTAATGTAGACAATAAAATTTTGAAAAAGTTTTGCGCGCCGTTTATGATACCGATAACCTTGTCCAATATAAAGGAAAGTGCCTCGCAAACCACTTAACATGTCCAGTATTCATAACGATTATTGTCATCTCAAGAAGCAAAATAAGCATTTCTATCATTGCAGGCCAAATGCAGACACTTTTCGTGAAGAAAAACAGTTTCAATTTAAGTAAATAGTTTTTCTTTAATCAGATAATGTGGTAAAGTTGTGTAAAGATTAAATCAGATAATGAAAAACTTTGTGTTAGATATTTCAAATGATTGTAAATAAAAGAACGGGCCTCGATCCGTGGCCTTATGGGTAAGAGAGCTAACTCTTAACCATTAAATACATCAATCTTAAAGAAATGAAGTTGAAGAATGCGACAAGAACCAGACTCGAACCGGCGGACCCCTTGCTTACAAGGTAAGTGCTCTACCGACTGAGGTATCCGGGCTGATAACATTTCATCAACTTAGAAGTTTTACGAACTTAGTAAATAAACAGCACTATTAATGAAGTACGGGGAATATTTTTACAGGCTCCACAACTACACTTCGCAGTGGCTGTTGCAAATAAATACATAAATCTTTAAGAAATGAAGTTGAAAAAAAATGCGACCAGAACCGGACTCGAACCGGCGACCCCTTGCTTACAAGGTAACTGCTCTAGCGACTAGGCTATCCGGGCGCTTTTCAAAATTTCCTCAACTTTTGAAGTTTTGTAAACTTAGAAAATACAGGCTCCACAACTGCACTTAAAACCGGATGTTGCATATAAATAAATAAATCTTTAAGAAATGCAAATAAATACATTAATCTTTAAATCTCTCACCTCTGTGGTTCACGCCTAGCTCGGTCCACATTTGGGAAGGAAGCTAGGAAGCCTTCATGCGGACTGAAAAAATACTTGTCTAAATCGCGACGGAATCACGGGCGAGGATTGCGGCCGCTTAAAATCGATTTAAGCGCCCAGTAAAAATGTTTTTCACTGACTGATCCAAAGCGGTTGTTGAGCTGCCGTGGTTTATTTTTGTTATGGTTTGTCTTTGAACGTGTGTATCGCTTATATATTTTTGTTTTGGATAGCTAATTGGCCATTATGTGGGAAAGTAACTGTCCTTTGGCTTTCCGCTATTGGTGTTTTCATTAGTGTCTAGTTGTTTCATGTTTGTGTTTCTTTCCCTTTGGTGTCTCTGGTTTGAGTTGTGGGTTAATTGTATCGATTCCTGCATGATCATTACTTCACTTCTATGCTTCAGTGCGCTGTTTATGGCACCAATCATAGTTGTTACCATTAATGAGCATGATTTGTATGTGAATAACTTGGTAGGTGATGTAAAGGCAAATACAAGAGACTTCCGTCTTTGATTACACGCCGGTTGGTCAGGCCTAAGATTCTATGACGGTTCCAGCGTGTGTGTGTGTGTGGGGGGGGGGGGCTTGCTGGGAATTAGAGATAATCTAATTGTATGTCATATTGGTTAGTGCCTGGTGCTCTGTCTCTATTTGGACCCATCGGAGTCTAACTTTTGGTTTTCTTTTGCTCCAGCATTTCAGTGGTTTTTGCTGTCGAGTCCTCGCCGCTGTTTCATCTCTGTGGTTGATTGATTTGTGTGTTCACGGAGATGTTGCATTGATGAGTTGGGAGGCCTTAATGTGGACTGAGCAAATTATTTGTCTAAATCGCGACGGAAGTGCGGGCGAGCATTGAAGCCACGTAGGGTCGGTTTGCCCCCCCCCCCCCCCCCCCAGTGGATTTCGTTTCACTGACCGTTCCCAGGCGGTTCTTCTGTCGCGATTTATTTTTGTTATGGCTTGTCTTTGGGTGTGTGTGTCGCTTGTATTGTTTTGCATTGGATAGACGGTTGGCCGTTTTGTGGGAGGATGGCTGTCCTTTTGGCTTTCCGCTAGTTGTTTCATGTTTGTGTTTCTTTTCAGTGGTGTCTCTGATGGGAGCTGAGGGTTAATTTATCGATTCCTGATCATTGCCTTCACTTCTATTTTCTACAGAAAAAAACAAAAGTCAGAAGAAAGACAGGCAAGGTATCCCACCGCTTAATAAAAGAGGAGGGAACGGGGTTGTTGAATCAGACTCTGGAAGGTCAGAGGAACTAGTTGGTCAATTTAATGATGCGTTTAATAAAACTGAGTGCACGTTGATTCCATTAACTTGAAGATCGGCCCCATTCATGGATAATATTGTTGTGTCATCGGCAGGAGTGATCAAGTTACTTACAGGCTTATAGAACATATTTAAATATGTTCTTTAAAAGGGTTATCATTTGGAAGCAATGAATATACCACAGAACTGAAAAATATGGAGTGTGCATGTTTTCGGGGCCAGGCTAGCTAGTTTCGGTCAATTAGGCCTTATCAGTGACCCTCAAATATTTGCAAAATTCCACAATGGAATATATGATCCCAACGGACAAGAAAATATAAACTACACTATGGTGTAGGGCATGGAGACGTTTTACGGCCGCCACACATTCCCAGACACCAGCTGTAGTGACGTTAAATATGTTCTTTAAAAGGGTTATCTTTTGGAAGCAAGGAATACACCACAGAACTGAACAATATAGAGTGTGCATGTTTTCTGGGCCAGACTAGCTAGTTTCGACCAATTAGGCCTCATCAGTGACCCTCAAATATTTTTCAAATTCCGCCATGGAATCAATGAACCCAAAGGACAAGAAAATATAAACTACACTATGATGTAGGGCAGGAAGGCGTTTTACGGTCGCCACACATTCCCAGACAGCAGCTACACCCTAAAGTCCTGAAGGAACTAGCAAAGAGTTAAGTCAAGTGTTTGCACACCTGCTTCAACAGTCTCTTGATACGGGTGAAATCCTCAAAGAATAGCTGCTAGTGAATATTTGCCCACTCTTCAAAAAAGGAGATAAGGCTCTTGCCCGTAATCATCGCCCTGTGTCTCTGACTTGTGTTCTGTGTAAATTGCTTGAACATATAGTCTGCTCAAACATCATGACCCACTTGTATGAACATATAAACTTTTGTCAGACAGACAGCATGCATTTAGGAAAAGGCATAGTTGTGAAACTCAGTTGAGCACAGTTATTAATGACTTGGCAAAACTCTTGGACAAAGGGGGACATGTAGACACGTTTATTCTGGACTTCGTGAAAGGATTTTGACACCCCACCACATGAACTACTTAAATCTAACTTAGATGGTTATGGAATTGGGGGAAATACTCTCAAATGGATAGATTCCTTTCTTTGCTACAGAAAACAGCGCATTGTTGTTAATGGTGAATGTCGAGAGTGGGTACCAGTTTTGTCTCGGCCCCGCTTGAAGAAATAGATGGGCTGCATGATGCGTCCACGCAGAGCTGAAACCGACCACTTAGAGCATCTTAGCCTGCTCATGCAAAGCGGTGCGAGTCTGACCATCCATGATTATAAACCATATTTGTTTCATTGGGCGACAGGGCTTGAGGTCTCATTTCATTTCAATGTCGGGTAAATGTCTCACAAAATTGGAAGCAACGTCTCCAAAATGACCTATACAGTCTTGACGGGGACGATAAACCTCAACTCAAACAAACAAAACCAGTTTTGTCCTGTGTCCTACAAGGGACTGTTCTTGGTCCACTGTTTTTCTACCTGTACATCAATGATGTTTTCACTAACAATGACTCAGAAATAAGGGTGTTCGCAGACGACTGTGTTTGCTACAGGGAAATAAGAGATATAGAGGACTCACTGCAACTTAAGAATGAGAATCAGGATGATAAAGATATGTTAGGCTGTTGGGCACGAAAATGGGGCATGGGATTTCAGTTCCTTAAATGCAATATTATGCCGATAACTAGGAAGAGAACTAATGAAACAGTGAGGCTTCTTTCACCTTAGAGGAACGTGGATGCCATTAAATGCCTTGGTGTGTCACTCACACACAATTTGGGATGGAATACACATAATAGCAACATGTGTACTAAGGCAAATAGAACTCTTGTTTTCATGTGGCGAAATCTTCATCAGTGTCCTCAAAATGTAAAAGAGGCAGCTTATAAAGGTCTTGTTCGCCCAATCTTGGAATATGGTATTTAGAGTTGTATCTGGGATCCCAGCGGTGTGGTCCTTAATGAAGAAATTGAAAAAGTTCAGAATATAGCTGCTATATTTGAAACAAGCAATAACTGCTTAGAAACTGGGAGCATGACAGGAATACTAGGAAAATTAAGATGGGAGTCTCTCAAGAAAAGGAGAAAAGACACTAGGCTGATACTTTTAAAGGTTTAAAGGGTGCTGCCAGCGTTCCAACAGATGGCCTTATTCCTCTAGCTAGGCACTGTAGAAATCATCATTCATTGGCGTTTCAGACCCTTGCTGCAAGAACTGACATTTATAAAGAATCATCCTCAACACCCCCCCCCCCCCCCCCCCCCCACACACACACACACAACCATTAGAGATTAGAATGCCTTGCCCGATTCGATTATTTCAACAGCTGAAGGTGCTGAGGATTGTGTAGTTAAGATTACCTGGTGTATGAATGTCTTTTGACGTGTCACCAGTCACAATTCTGATTCTGATTCTGATTACCTCTTTAGTGAAAGCTAGGGACTAACTTCCCATCACAGGTCCTATCTATCCTATCTATCTTATACTGAGTCGGTCAAATTTGGCCATTACCTCAGGTCCTTATGTATGAATGTCATTTGCCGTGTCACAGTCACAATTCTGATTCTAATTAATAATAATAATAATAATAATAATAATAATAATAATAATATGTGATTCTCTTATATTTCGTTCACAGATTTATACCACTTCCTTTTCCCGCGCAGTTCGAAAAAAAAGGGGAACGAACGAACCAGACGAGGAGAAAATGGACCTAGACAAAGAAACAAGTGAAGGAAAGAGGATGCAAAGTCTCAGAAATACAATGAATAAGACGATAAAAGCTTTTCTTACTAATCTAAAGTACATCGTTCTTTGTTGGTCCCCATCATGATCTGTTGATTCAGAGATTCCGGGACATCTCGGCCCCTTACGAACTCGGCCCCTGACCAGCTCGGTCCCTTATGTTAATTTATTATCATTATATTATTGGCCCAAAAGATATTGTTTTAGTTTGGGCAGTAAAGGAAGGAGCTTGCTAGCTCAGTGGTTAGTGCACTTGCCTTTCAATCTGATGCTAGAGGTCCCAAGTTCGATCCCCGGCAGCGGCGATAAAATTTCAGCGTCCAAACGCGCTCCATTGGCATCATTTGCAGGGATAAATGTCATAAAGTGCTCCGGACGTTAACTGGACGCCCCCTGTGCAGGGAGAACCATCCCCTGTGCAGATTTTAAACATCAAATATTTGTACGGTCACCGGAAATATCGAAATCACCCTGGGAATGACAGAAATCACCATTGTATGCTTAGGTGGGGTGATATAGTGTGTGGTAGGTGGGATGTGGGATTAGGAGGGATACGAGTTAAGGTAGGGTGGGTAGTAGTGTACTGAAATTTCAGTGGAAATTACCATTGTTTTTAATGCGTGGTACCAAAATGGGTCAGGTATAAAAGCCAAGGCCGAGCCAAAAATTGCCGATCCGAAGATTTCATTTTATGGAATTCTAACCGAAGAAGAAATGTTAGTTACAAATTTTAATACGATAATGCTAATTATATCAAATGTGATAGTCAGCATAGTTTTTGTTCTTTTTGGTGCCCTAATTTTTGTTTTATTGCAATTTTGCATTTTTTTAGGGGTATAAAAGCCAAGGCGGTTGTTATCGTACGTTTTGATAGAATTTGAATGAAATAGACATGGATGGGTGAAAAAATGTACATGACAACCTGTTTCTGTTCCTGTTTCTTCTGTATGTTCCTCCTTTTCTTTCAGGAGCACCGTCCACCGGACGTAAACGTTAAACGACAAATTTAATAAAGTCTAAAATCTAGCTAATTGTAAAAGCGCTGGGGTGTTGACAGCCATCATTCTCGTTGTTTACATAATCTTAGTCTTTTTAGATGTAGTTTATAAAAGAAAGTTCTGGCAAGTCTCTCGATACAGACGATTGACACTGACAGTCCTGGCACCAGGGGCGTAACACAATCCGGACACATCAACACCTTTAGGATAGTGTCCCAATTACAAAATTGACAAGCTGGATCAACAGCTCCACCACTGAACGTGTGTCTGTTGGACTGCAGGATGTAAACACCAGTTAATACTCTTGCTTTGATAACACCTTTCTTCACTTCAGCTTCAGACTCGATGCTACTCCATACTGAATGGGTGATCCCCGTACGTAAAGTTTTTATGTTAAGAAATTTCAATGTTTTCTTTGTTTTAATGTCATTTATGTATTGTTCTGTCCAAAATTGTCCTATAGCCTTATTGCAAGTAGTTTTCCACTGCAACTTACTGGTACTTGAGGTGAGTAACTGACTCACAGTTGGTAAATCATACTTTTCAAGAACTTGTGAAATTATGTTAAAGAAACTGTTCGCTATATCAAAGGCACAAGCCAGTTGTCGCTGAATAACTTTCTGTAGACATTGGTTTTCACTGGTAATGGCAGCATATAGGAAACTCAGCTGTCTTTTGTGCATTTCCGCTTCAATTGGAAGAGCTCCAAGCAACATATACACAGCAGAAGAAGCTGTCCTTTTAGGTAAAGACTGTATCTGGCGTAGAGTGTTGAGATGATATTGTTCTAACTGTTGCAGTTGAGTCTTGTTTAGGCGTACGACTTCGAGCCCATATACAGTACAGGTCGCGCAGAACAGCCGAAAGACTCTTTATCCGAATTTCTTCATTTCGCATGATTCTTTTGGCCCTCTAAAACATTCCGAATCTGAAAATTATTCGGAGTGTTTTACTCGCAAACACTCCGCGAACCGTCGTCGTTCGCGATTCGCGGAGCATATTCCGAGTGTTTCGGAAGCTTTACCTCTTTGCCGCAGGTTATCTTTGCCGCGAAATCCATGCGAAAGTTACGCGGAGTGTATTTAATTATTACCTGTTTGTACAACTGATAATTAATTATGAAAAAAAAAAGAAGAAGAAGAACAAAAAAAAATAAAATAAAAAAAAATAACGAAAGTTATTGGAAATGAAAAAGGGAAAAGGTTTAAAACAAACACGGTTGAATGGCGCAGTGTATCAGTGTTGAAGAATTTATCTTTTATATGCTCATGTGTTTTCCCGGTCCGTTTTCTGTATACAAAAAAAAGACGATTTTTTTTCGATGTTTTGTCTTTGTGTATGTGTGTGTTGAGTTTTTGCAGATCGTGCAAGCACTGGGTCTGATGGGTTAAAGTGACGTTCACAAGAATGATCAGTCATGACTTTAGCATACATAATTACGCCCCGCCCATCGGGGCTTGAAGAAATAGATGGGCTACGCAGAGCTGAAACCGACCGCACACGAGTACTTGCTTGTTTATAATGGCAAAATCGAAATCGCTCTTGAGCACATAGCGAATTGTTCCCAAAGCTCTAGATATCTATATACACCACAAACTCTTGGCTCCCGCCAATCAGGGCTGAAAAAAATAAATGGGATGCATGATGCTTCCACCCAAAGCTGTATCCGACCGCACACGGGTACTGGTAAACCGCTTAGAGGATCTAAGCCTGCCCAGGCAAAGCAGTGCGAGTAGGACCGTCCATGATTATAAACCCTAATGGTTTCATTGGGCGCCAGGGCTTGAGATATCATTTCATCTCAATGTCGGGTAAGAGTCCCACAAAATTGGAAGCAACGTCTCCAAAATGACATATACAGTGTTGACGGGGACGTTAACCCTCAAATCAAACAAACAAAACATACATAATTTTTGTTATTTGCGTAAACAGTTCAGTTCCTTATCCGAGTACCTGATGAGGTTTTCATAGACTGATCAATCACAACTTTTCTGGCTACACAGCTATCTCTATCACCTCACCGAGGCGTTTCAAAAGGAGCGTGCAGGCTTTGGCTGGCGCTAGGTACTGGGTCGGATTTACAAACACTGATCAGTCAGAATCTTTCTCACTACACGGCTTACTTTATCGACTCACCGAGGCGTTTGAAATATGAGCGGGCAGGTTTTTTTCCGGTCTACAAGTCCCGAGTCTTTGCAGTTCGTGCGAGTTTTACAGTCCAGTTTTGGTCACCATAGGCTAAGACATTACGAAAACACGCCTATTGAAATAAATCGGCAAAATTTTACCTCCAAAAATGGAATTTTTTTCAGATAAAAATCCAGATAATTTTTCGTATTTCTACTCAAAACATAGATTGTGGGTACTCGTTAGCACAATCTCGACGAGGCGGTTGTAACGGTTACCCACAATCTATATAGGGAACATAAAGATTAACCCCTGTAAACCCCAGCTTCGCTATATAAAAGTGGGGTTGAAGGGGGTCAAAACTATATTGGCATGTTTGCGTGATGAATAAAAAAAGTAGTTGCATTCACAATGTTTGTGACAGTTGGAAGGACGGACGGACGAACACCAGTGACGAAAATAATATACCCCCAAAAAACAATAACCAGTGACACCACCCAATGAATCGTATACCCTTTAGCTGAAAAATAAAATGTCGTAGCCGAAGCTGACTGGTTTTGACCGTCGGTCTCATGTTCAGCATGTTTTAAAACAAACCATTGAGATCGTACATTAGCTAGCGCTCGGCATGGACAAAGACCTAGAATAACATGCACTGTCAAAGGTAAGTGTTTTCGCTCATTTCACCATGGATAGAACTGCGGCCACTTATGACGGACGGACGAACAACAATGACGAAAATAATATGTCCATGTTTTTTGTCTTCAAAAAAAAAAAAAAAAACAACAACACAAAAAAACAGGTATATTAAAATCAACAACACACCCCTATTTTAATCAGTAGACTCGACCAAGGAATTGTATACCCTTTTACTGAAAATAAATTCGCAGCCGGCCTCATGTTCAGCATGTAACAAAACACTGAGATCGTACATTAGTTAGCGCTCGACATAAAACCCGTGCTACTACAAAGACCGAGACGGCCCCCGCCCATCGGGGCTTGAAAAAATATATGGGCTGCAGGATGCTTCCACGCAGAGCTGAAACCGACCCGCACACGAGTACTGGTAAACCGCTTAGAGGATCTAAGCCTGCCCATGCAAAGCGGTGCGAGCCGGCCCGTCCATGCATATAAACCCTATTGGTTTCATTGGGCAACAGGGCTTGAGATGTCATTTCATCTCAATGTCGGATAAAAGACAAAAAGTCCCACAAAATTTGAAGCGACGTCTCCAAAATGACCTTTACAGTGTTGACGGGGACGTTAAACCTCAATCAAACTAACAAACAAAACAAAAACCCAGAATAACATAACTGTCAAAGGTAAGTGTATCATTTCAACATGGGTAGAACTGCGACCACTTGTGATGGCTGAATATTGATCAGATTGCATGGATGCGCACGCCAACGTGGAAAAACCGTCCATGAAAGGTGGGTGCGTGTGTTATTCCAGCGACTTCCAGTGTATTCATAGGCGAAAGGCTCATCAGACATATTATGCATGTGCGTAAAGTAAAAAAAAATACTTGCCTTTCGGGAGCAAATTCTTTCCTTCAAGAGTAGCATTGATTGATTGATTGATTGATTTGTGGTTTAACGTCCCCGTCAACACTGTAAAGGTCATTTTGGAGACGTTGCTTTCAATTTTGTGGGACTTTTACCCAACATTGAGATGAAATGACATCTCAAGCCCTGTCGCCAAATGAAACCAATCCCTGTCGCCAAATGAAACCAATAGGGTTTATTAGCATTGAAGGTCGGCCTCGCACCGCGGTTCCTGGACAGGCTTAGATCCTCTAAGCGGTTTACCAGTACTAGTGTGCGGGCCGGATTCAGCTCTGCGTGAAAGCATCATGCAGCCCATATATTTCTTCAAGCCCCTATGGGCGGGGGCCAATTCAAGAGTAGCATACCATCTCGGAACAGGTTTTTATTATTACACAGCACCATAGAAAGTTTTCGGTAGATTGACAGTCGACCAAAACTTACGAAGTGCAGTAGCTTTACGATACTAATTCTAAATGAGTGTCACTTATTTGTATGAAATCCAGGTAGCGGTTTATTAAAGCCGCGCTGTTCGTATCAGTGAGGCCAGAGTAGTGTGTAAAGGTTTACCTGTAGAATCGATCTGGTCTGGAAATGGCAAACATGGTAGATCCCGGTCAGAAGCCAAATAAAGGGCCTCTGATTAGAGTCTGCATTGTGTAGAGTTAACGCATTTAAGGGATTAACGAACGAATGTCTGAGCTCCCATCCAGGGCCATTTTCCCAAATCATCAATGCCTCGATTAAACCATCTTATTGTAATGCTGTTTTCATTATTTTTCCATTAACCCATTTCAGACTGGAAACCCCTAAGCGGGTACCCTGGCAAACAGTGCAGGCCCAGATCAGACGCCGAAGAATGCGGCGTCTGATCAGGGCCTAAACTGTTTGCAAAAAGTTCAGCCCTTTTCCTAATCAATTTTGAAGAAAACACAACCTGACGCCCCTAAATTTTCAAATGGACTCCTGCCATATATAAGCTGGAAGATTACATTTGGTACAAAAAGGGTTAAACATCTCTCGCTTCTCGTGAACAACCAGTGTGACAGATTTCTTTTTTCCATGCGCTGTCTCCGACTGAGCACATGATTCCCACGATTTACCGCAGCTCGTCATGTAAGCACGTGCAGATTAACCATACTACGTCATACTAGTGAGCACGCGCACAGTTATTGCGTGTGAAAAGGCACTTACAGGAAACATAATTGCTCGTTTGAGAATTGATCTGTGCAGTCTGATCAGAGCATTTGCATTTCCTGTTAGCATTCTGATCTCTGGGCTATTCAAAGAGCAATAAGTGAAGACTTTGACCAAAGTGGATGCATAGACTTGGGAACACGTAATTCGATAAGACGTGTAACCATTGAAGACTCAGATCAGCCTGCGCATCCGTGCAGTCTGATCAGAGCCTTTGCTGTTCGAATAAGCCTACTATGTGGGCTATTCAAAGAGCAACAAGCGAAGACTGGACATGTTGTCTAGATGCAAATGCTGATCCGATACTTCTGTAGTAGAAAAAAGTCTTTGTCGTGCGCCGGCTCATGTACAAGGAAAATGTATAAGAATGCGGTCTACATATGTGTCTGTTTTAGTTTTTCGTCCCACCAACAGCTAATGTCATACAGAGCCGGGTCCTCGGTTAAAAGACGCATCCGAAAGTCTGGAGAGGCCCGGGATTGATCAGACAATCCCTGGTTTATGAGGCGAGTAACGTAACAACTATACACCGGCTATTATAATTTATTCCTCAATGACAGATTTCATGTTAAGGGGTCCGTTAACTGACTACAGATAAAGGTATGTAATAGTGGCAAATCATTATTATTTTAAATTTCTTTACTTCCAATTTCATGCGGCGTCTGATCTGGGTCTTCAAACCCGACAACAGGATTCCAGTCCAGATTCTAGAGATAATTAACCCATTTGCGCAACACTCTGCCTCACAGCGATTAGAATAGCGCGGCTATCAATACCAGGATTTGTGAAATCAACAATTTTTAATCCCCCGCCGCGAAGTGGAGCGGGGATTATAGGAATGTCTTTCGTCTATCCGTCCTTCGCGGCGGGATAATAGGAATGTCCGTCCGTCTGTCTGTCCGTAACACTTTCTTGTCCGCCCCATATCTCCTTTACCCTTTGATAGATTTTCATTAAACTTTGGTCAAGTGTTAGTCTCAGTGAGCTGATGTTCAGAACCCATAACGAACCATGCCGACTCAAGGTCAAGGTCACAGTTGAAGGTCATGAGTTTGAAACTTGGTATTTTTTTGTCCGTTTTATATCTCCTTTACCCTTGGAACGATTTTCATTAAACTTTGGTCAAATATTCTTTTGAGTGAGCTCATGTGCAGAACCCATAAATGAACCATGCCGACTCAAGGTCAAGGTCATAGCTGAAAGTCAAGAGTTTGAAACTTTGATTTTTGTGTCCGTTCCATATTTCTTTTACCCCATTCTTTTACCTCAGTGAGCTTATGTGCAGAACCAATAAATGAACCATGCCGACACAAGGTCAAGGTCACATTTGAAGGTCACGACTTTGAAACATTGAATTTTGTGTCCGTTCCATATCTCCTAGACCCCTCAAAGGATTTTCATTAAACTTTGATCAATTATCCCCCTCAGTGAGCTCATGTGCAGAGTTCATAAATGAATCTTGCTGACACCAGGTCAAAGTCACATTGGAAGGTTACTACGCCGTATAGCTTTCCGGTCATACATTTTTGATGGCTACGTTGCTCATCCTGGAATGTTCAAAACCAACAAACACAATTTCTTCTATAATCATTTTATTCCAGTACATCACGCCCATTGCCAGCCTCGGTATCTCATTCGGATGCGTGTCTGACTTGAGATCAGGAGAACGTGGGTCCGATACTTGCCGGGGTCGGCAACATTCTGTTGTGGAGACTGATCATGAAATTTGTTCTGGCCTTTCTCTCCTTTCCGCTGTTATCAAGAAGGGCAGTTGTCATTCTCTGGCGAAAGAATACGCACTGTGCTGGTTAACCGTTACCGTAAAAGACTGCCCAGGAATAGTGCTGATGGGTAAACTGATCAGTTAAAAAATGACGCCCATAACGGCAATGGAAATGGAGTGTTTTATTGTGCAATAAATCTCAGCGAAGAAGAGCGTGACCGAACAGCCGCAGTTGTAGAATGTCACTCCTTTTTTTTTGTATAAGAGTTTGACGGTCCAGTCAATACTATTTTAGGTCATTCTTTTAGCTGTCAACACTTCCTGTGCAGACCTATTGGCTACGTAAGCGTTTAACTAATAGGCTGCAGTGTGCAAATTCTTTCACCAGAAACTGGCAAGTGCCCTTGACTCAGCGGAATGGATTTGTTTGTTTGTTTGATCTGATGTTTACGTCCCCGTTAACACTCTATAGGTCATTTTGGAGACGTTGCTTCCAATTTTGTGGGACTTTTACCCGACATTGAGATGAAATGACATCTCAAGCCCTGTCGGCCAATGAAACCAATACGGTTTACAAGCATGGACGGTCCGACTCGCACTGCTTTGCCTGGGCAGGCTTAGATCCTCTAAGCAGTCAACCAGTACTAGTGTGCGGTTGGTTTCAGTTCCGCGTGGAAGCACCTTGCAGCCCATTTATTTCTTCAAGCCCCGATGGCGGGGGCCGTCAGCGGAATGGAGAGAATGACTGTAGAAAAGTTGTAATGATCGATTTCCACGACAGAAAGCTACCGACTCCTGGCAGGTATTTAATCCGCATCCCCCTGATTCACTTAATTTGCCGGGATTCCTTTTAACATATTACGTGCCTTGATAGCTCGGTGGTTAGTGCACTTGCATTTGATGCTAGAGGTCCCAGGTTCGATCCCCGGCAGCGGCGATAAAATTTCGATGTCCGAACACGCTCCATTGGCAGCATTTGCAGGGATGAATGTCATAAAGGGCATCGTCCTTCGGATCGGGACGCTATCTGGAGGCCCCCTGTGCAGGGAGAGTCATGCCCTATGCAGGTTGAAGACCCCTACCGTAATTACATGATTACTGTGTTGGCTTTCATCCTGCAAAACTGGTGTGTATGTAATGTACATCTGCGAGTAATGCTAAGATGTGACCGATCGCAGTAAAAGTAGAAAGAAAAGGAAGAAACAGTCGAAAAGTTGGGAGAATTTGATGGTATTGTCGAATATGAGTGTGTTAGAATCCAAATAGATCAGCTCCAGTTTGTGAACCATTGCAAAAAAAAATCACAGTTCAAGCTGCCGGTTACTTTAATCGTGGTTTAGTCTTCTTTACAAATGCCTCCAAACTGTGATTTATTACTCAACAAATCACATAGAATATGATAAAATAGAGTCATTTCTCATACAACTTTCCTTGACGATAACAAGACTGTGAGCTAAGGGGTGGGAGTGTTTAGCGGCCCTCTCAAGATTATTTCATTTATTTCTATCAAAATGCTAATCTGAGATGGGCGAAAACTGGAGTACCCAGATAAGAACCTGATAGCCGTTGTTTTTTTACATGCCCGAGTGAGACCCAACAGCGGTGAGAGACCAAATCATTACTCTTGCAGGGGAGGCTCTCGTCGTCTTCCTTATCTCTAGAACTAACGTTTTTTTTTGTTGTTGTTGTTTTTTTTAAGATGACATAGTTCGGTATCATCGCGAAAACATGTCTAAATAATTCTGACCCCCTTTAACCCCACTTTTATACAGTAAAACTGGGGTTTAGAGGGGTAAACGTTATTTTCTTTATTCTGCTCTATAACACAGCCAGTGGTACTCGTTAGAACCGCCTCGATCAGGCGGTTCCAATGTGTATCCATAATCCATATTTTGAGCAGAAATAAGAAAACTATCACGTTTTTACACTGAAAAATTTCAATTTGGTGGTAAAATTATCCTATATATTTGAATAGGCGTGCTTCCGTAATGTTTTTACAAATCTAGTTCAAATGTAAACTACTGGTGCTCGAAAGAACAGCCACAATTAGCCGATCCTTACGAGATCCATAAATCGGTACATGTAAGCTTCTGTCTAAAAATAAGAGAACTAATGAATATCCCCAATCCTCGTAAGCCCCACTGCTTTATATAAGCTAGGTGTTCATCTCACGGACTTGTCCACCTGACGGACACGTGCTTGGCTACGGTTGCTGTAGATGCTGATTCGGATGTTTTCCTTTTCCCCTTCCTCTCCTTGAAATTTGGATTCCGCCAGCCTTTAAAACAACGATCTGGTCGAAAGAAGTGAATTCTTCAACAGAACATCAAACCAAAAAAAGAAAAAAATATATAAATATATATATTGCATTTGGGAACATATCACGAGGAGTACCATACACTCATTATATGCCTGTTTATTACAACTTCAAGTAAGGCATTTTACCGTAATGGTCCCGTTTCCGTGCTGGGGTATATTAGTTGCACGTGCAAATTGAAAATCCAACCGGCATGAAAAAAGATTGGGTCAAATGATACATGTTAGGCTGCGCGAAAGTTGGCGAGGCATGTTAGAAAGGTGAAATTTTGATAGAGGAAGGAAAAACGACCTAATGAAAAATTTTCAGTAAAATAATAATAATAATAATAACAATTAATATACAACCAATATCATATGAATAAATATAAACTTGAACCACTCGGAGTATTTCTACCGACATTCGGAATATTAGCCCCGGGCATTATTGACCAAACATTACCTGTATAGTCGTTCGGAAAACTCCGAGTATACTCGATATTTCGCGGAGTGTTTGGGAGTGGTTTGTTTCCTCATTCCGAGTGTTTTGATGAAAATATGCGGAGTGGTTTGGAGTACTGTGAAAATTGCATTCGGAGTGAAAAAGAAAACTGGCTTTTATGCGCGACCTGTAGTGTAGCAATCTTGGGATTACATAAGTTTTATATATGACATATGAAGTTTGTGGATTTAGGCCATTGGTACCATGAAGTCCCGTGTTTATAAGTGAATAAGAGGTACGTCTTGCTAAAGATATTCTATTCTGTACATTTAATTCTGATTCTTTTCTACCGGATCTGATCAGTCCAAGGTGAACAGTACTGTCGCTGAGTGAAAGTTCATTATCATTAAGAGTCCATATTGGATTTTCCTTGACAACTGAATTCCCCAGCGAAGCAACTTGTGTCTTTACAGGGTGTATCTGATATCTGTTCTGTCCTGAGTATCTACCGGCCTCCCCAAAAAAGTATTTTCTAAACCTTTTATTGTAATAATTCCAGTCAATTCCTTTAAGTATCTGAAATAACCGTATTTTTGGTGGTTTTATGTAGGCCACATCGTAATGAACTGCAACGGACGGCATTGTCAGATAAATGATAAGGGCATTTAAATATACTATCTGAATGGTAGAAACTAAAGATAGAGCTTTATGAAACTCATCATATTTCTAAATCATGTTTTAGACATATTAATTATGTTTTGATACTTACCTATTGTATTATAATTGCTTATTAATATGCTTCAGTCAGACAGCTTACTGTGGATGTGTGACGCATGTAGAAATTAAAAATTAGAACGAGTTGTCCTGGTCCATTGTTTCCTTATAAATGAGTGTGCACATTCTTTCGCAAAAAAAAACTGACAACTGCCCTTCTTGAATCAGTGGAAGGGAGTGAATGACTGAAGAAAATATCGAACCCGCGTCCTCCTGAACATCAGTGAGTAAAGAGCTCCTACTGGCAGTAAACAGAACCCTGCAGGCACACAACGTTGTTTCAACCTTGATTCAACGTTGAGTGCCTGCTGGGAACATTTTTTAAAAACTTTTTTCAAAAGAAAGTTTGGTGGACAAGATTGTTTATTTCCCTTACAAAGTATCCCAGTGTCGTTTTAACGACGTCGAATCAACGTCGTAAAACCCTGAAGTCCTTGACCAATCATTGAAACAACGTTGCATATACAAAATTTGTCCACTGGGATAACAGTCTGATGTCACCTAACAACATGGGTCGTCATTCGATTCGGATCATTTCGGTCGTTGTGTGCCCTCCCTTTCGGTCCTTTTCGGTCGTTTCCTGTAATAAGGCAATTCTAAAAATAGAAACAAAAATAAAATAAGAAATTCGATCAATTAAGGTGATTCTGATTAGTATATTTGATTTTATCACGCACACAATAAGTTTAATCAAATTCAAATATCATAAGGCCAATAAGAAGTAATTTAACCAATGAATCTGAAAGAAATTCGGAATTGTCAATACTTTTTCGCCGCCTTGTCTTTTATACCCTGGATTTCCGAACACAGTTATTAAAAGATAAATAATATTTATCTTTAATAACTGTGTTTTAAAGCAATGTAGATAAGTGAAACTACTTGTAGTTATAACATATCTAATTTATAATAATTTAGTCCCACATTCACCAAAATATATATCTTACTTGTACCTAGAGACTAAAAATAAAATTTTCGGTAGGCTCGGCCCGGCGCGGCCTTGGCTTTTATACCTGACCCAAAATGAAGTTTTACTGTTGTGAATAAAAGGGGTTCTTGACAGTCAGCTGAGAAAGAAAGAAATATGATGATGATGATTTCGTGTTTAACGAGGCGTCAACCATCTTTGTGGGTCATGAGCGTCAGCGGTTAAGAAATAAAGAAAAGAAAATCAATTAAAGTTATCAAGATTTTATGCCAATCTGTTGATTTTGATAGATTTCGGTCTTTCGGTGACCCGTATTTGTAGCTTTGCAATAGCATGACTGTATATATTGCACATTTTTTATGAACAATTTTTTAATTATGTGCAAGCTTTTTATATGAGCAGGGCCCACCGGGCAAGTAAATTATTTTTGCACTTGCCCAGCTCAAAATCCTACTTGCCCAGGATTTTGGAACTCAAAGTGGGGTTGGATGTGGGGGGCGGGGGGAATAATGGTGACGATGATGATGACCAACATTTATAAATATAATCCAAGGTCTTTGTCAAGTTTCAAGCACAACCACTTTCCATTAGGGTCTAGTTATTTCATGTTAGTGTTTATTTCCCGTTGGTGTCTCTGATGGGAGATCACGGTTAATTGTATCGATTCCTGATCATTGCATTCACTTCTATTTATTGGGCCCCTATTTATTTCCCTCTGTGGGGTAATACGGTAGAAAATACTGTTGCTGTCACAGCCAATAACGGTACCTTTCAAGTTAATTGATGACATAATACCTTAACCGATTAGCAATTTAAGATACAGTTATATAAACTGATTTAGCTTGACACGCACGATAAACACGAGCTGCAGCCGATATAGATCTACTCAAAATATCAGAAGAGTCAGGGCAGCGAGATAAAAGATTAAAGAAAAATGCAGTTTATTTAGCTTTGATTTAATGATCCAACCAGAAGACGAGAACCCACTCTATCACAAACGAACCCAAATGTTCACACTCACCTACAAGCAAGTTCAATGGGATCATCATTTCCGCCATCCAAATCGTCGTCCACAAACCACCACTCCCATTTTTCTGCACGCGATCGGTAAATGACGCCATCCGACGGACCCCAGCAACACCGCAAGTGTTTAACGTCATTGTTTTATTTTGATGGGACCTATCTCTTTCAGGAAAAACTGTTTGGAACCGGTAAAAAATTTTTTTCTCGATAGCTAAAAGGTTGTAGATAGAGGAGCGACTAATCCGCGGTTACCACGGTTACCAACATTAAAACATTCTACTTTTTCCGCCAGCGTCTGCTATTTGGCGCCAAAACATAACCATTCACGAGATAGTAGAATAGTCCGTTTTTACTACCGTAAGATGTAGCAAATCGTCTTAGGAGCTATTAAATCATTTTCACATTGATTGTGGATTAAAGGCATTTATTCTGTAACAGTAAAACACACGGTGTGTTCATAATTGTTTTATTGCCCCCTGTGATATACTGACTATAGCAGATCAAAGGCGGCCCTTAATAGGGTGATTAGTAACTCTTGTTGAATCCCCTGACTGAGGCACTTAAGAGGAAAATCAATAATGTACACCAGTCAACAGTAAGTAATTTATTGATTTTCCCCAAGGAGGCCCCTTACCTGTTGAATAAAAATCAAAAATGAGTTCCTTTAAGAACAATGAAAACATTCATAAGAAAGAAGATGGGTCATAGAGGACAGAGGATTGTAGACGATTTTTTGCACTTGCCCAACCGGGCTTCGAAAGGTCAAAGTGCACCTGTCCGGCGCGATATCGGACTTGTCCCGGGCGGCCGGGCAATGGATTTGTCAGCCCCTGTATGAGTGAGCAAGTATTTGCATGTAACTGTTATCTTTTCATGCGTCCGTCTCATTTTTCCACCGATTTCATGTTAAAATCAAGATTGTTTAATTCTTGTATTTGCTTAAATGTCTAATATAATTTTTATCAGGCCTCATATATTTCAGGCATCTGCAGGATTTCAGGCTTTTAGAGCTTGATTATACCCCCGGCATACGGAGTATGCCATGGGGGTATATAGTTTTCGTCTTTTCTGTGTGTGTGTGTGTAAACTTTTTTTTGTGTCAAAGATTTCTCAGGAACTACTATACCTAGAAATTTGAAATTTGGTACAAACAACATGCATAACTAGTTGTATTGTGGGAAAGAAAATTGGGGCTGTGGGGCCAGGTTCTTTAGAGTTATTCCCCTTTGTTATATTTTTTTATTTTGTGTCAAAGATTTCTCAATAACTACTGTACATAGAAACTTGAAATTTTGCAAACATGATCAGTATGACTAGTTGTATTGTGGGAAAGAAAATAAGGGCCAAGGGGTCAGGCCTTTTAGAGTTATTTCCCTTTGTAGTTCTTGCTGTTTAATAGTGTATAGTTTTATTTTGTGTCAAAGATTTCTCAATAACTACTGTACATAGAAACTTGAAATTTTGCAAACATGATCAGTATGACTAGTTGTATTGTGGGAAAGTACCCCCGGCATACGGAGTATGCCATGGGGGTATATAGTTTTCGTCTTTTCTGTGTGTGTGTGTGTAAACTTTTTTTTGTGTCAAAGATTTCTCAGGAACTACTATACCTAGAAACTTGAAATTTGGTACAAACAACATGCATAACTAGTTGTATTGTGGGAAAGAAAATTGGGGCTGTGGGGCCAGGTTCTTTAGAGTTATTCCCCTTTGTTATATTTTTTTATTTTGTGTCAAAGATTTCTCAATAACTACTGTACATAGAAACTTGAAATTTTGCAAACATGATCAGTATGACTAGTTGTATTGTGGGAAAGAAAATAAGGGCCAAGGGGTCAGGCCTTTTAGAGTTATTTCCCTTTGTAGTTCTTGCTGTTTAATAGTGTATAGTTTTATTTTGTGTCAAAGATTTCTCAATAACTACTGTACATAGAAACTTGAAATTTTGCAAACATGATCAGTATGACTAGTTGTATTGTGGGAAAGAAAATAAGGGCCAAGGGGTCAGGCCTTTTAGAGTTATTTCCCTTTGTAGTTCTTGTAAACAATTATTTTGTGTCAAAGATATCTCAGGGACTGCTTCACATAGAAACTTGAAATTTTGCACACATGATCAGTATGACTACTTGTATTGTGGGAAAGAAAATAAGGTCCAAGGGGTCAGGCCTTTTAGAGTTATTTCCTTTTGTACTTCTTGCTGTTTAATAGTGTATATTTTTATTTTGTGTCAAAGATTTCTCAATAACTACTGTACGTAGAAACTTGAAATTTTGCAAACATGATCAGTATGACTAGTTGTATTGTGGGAAAGAAAATAAGGGCCAAGGGGTCAGGCCTTTTAGAGTTATTTCCCTTTGTAGTTCTTGCTGTAGTGTATATTTTTATTATTTTGTGTCAAAGATTTCTCAATAACTACTGTACATTGAGACTTAAAATTTGGTAGCAACAACCAGTATGACTACTTGTATTGTGGGAAAGAAAAAAGGGGCCAAGGGACCAGGACCAGGGCTCTTGGAGTTATTTCCCTATCTAATTCTTGCTATTTTAAAATGTAATTTTCCTCATAACTTCTGTACCGGTCTCAATATTTTCTTGTAGTGTATATTTTTATTTTGTGTCAAAGATTTCTCAATAACTACTGTACATAGAAACTTGAAATTTTGCAAACATGATCAGTATGACTAGTTGTATTGTGGGAAAGAAAATAAGGGCCAAGGGGTCAGGCGTTTTAGAGTTATTTCCCTTTGTAGTTCTTGCTGTTTAATAGTGTATATTTTTATTATTTTGTGTCAAAGATTTCTCAATAACTACTGTACATAGAGACTTAAAATTTGGTAGCAACAACCAGTATGACTACTTGTATGGAATGTGGCCTGTATATGCAAAGAACCTTTTGCTATTGCCATTTTCAACTCAGGCGATGGCACTGGCCGGGGGTATACGTGCCCCACTGGGCACTTTGTCTAGTTTATTTCTTGATTTAAGGCTTTTAGATTTTGATTTTTGCGTATATTGTCTGTTTAAAAAACTATTTAACCCTTATTTCTGACTTTAAGTCAACCAAATTACTTTATATTTTCACAAACTCAATTACAAACAGTGTAGATCCTGATCCTTCTTCAGAAGCCATATCAGGATCTACACTGTTTGTAAAGATAATGTAATTCATTGCGTCTTGTTCAGCAGGATAAGGGTTGAAGCTGCAAAATCGGGCCTTTCAGGCATGGAAAAGCGTGGTCAGTATGAAGCCTGTGTTATGTATGTAATCACTAGATATGTTTTACAAGGGCCTCAGGGAAGATTGGCTATGCCAACTGAGTAACCCTCTATAAATAAAGTCTACTTACCTTATTTACCTTTTACCTTAGGTTAAATTACCCTACCGTAATTACATGGTTACTGTGTACTCTTTCATCCTGCAAAACCTGGAGTGTATGTAATGTACACCTGCAAGTAATGGTTAAATGTGACCGATCGAAGTACCAGTAGAAAGAAAGAAAGGTTCAGAATTCGAATTGTAACTGGTGACACGTCAAAAGACATTCATACACCAGACCTGTGATATGAGAAGTTAGTCCTTAGCTCTAACCTAAGAGGTAAACTTAGTTACACAGTCATCAGCACCTTCAGCTGTCGAAATAATCAAATCTGGAAGGGCATTCCAATCTCTAATGGTTCGGGAGAAGAACAATTCTTTATATAAATGTCTCTTCTTGCAGAAAGGGTCTGAAACGCCAGTGAATGGTGATTTCTACAGTGCCTAGCTTGGGGGTCAAGGTCATCTGATAGAATCTGATAGAATCCTGGCAGCACCCTTTAGACCATTGTATAAAAGGTTGAGCCTACTGTCTTTCCTCCTTTTCTTAAGAGACTCTCATTTTAATTTTCCAAGTACATGTATTCCAGTCATGCTCGCAGTTTCAAAGCAGTAATTGCCTGCTACAAATCTAGCAGCTCTATTCTGAACTTTTTCAATTTTTTCGTTAAGGACCACTCCAATGGGGTCCCATATACAACTACCATATTCCAAGACTGGGCAAACAAGACCTTCATATGCTGCCTCTTTTGCATCCTGTGGGCACTGAATGACTGATGAAGATTTTGCCCCAGGAAACTAAGTGTTCTATTTGCCTTAGTACACGTAGAAGCCTCCATGGTGCAGTGGTTACGCTACTCGCCTTGTAAACCGGGGATCGCAGGATCGATCCCGGGCTTCTCCAGACTTTCGGATGAGTCTTTAAACCGAGGTCCCGTCTCCGTATGACCTTAGCTGTTGGTGGGACGTAAAACCAAAACTCACGCCTTAGTACACGTGTTGCTAATATGAGTATTCAATCTCGAGTTGTTTGTGAATGTCACACCAAGGTATTTAATGGAGTCCACATTCTCGAGCACCGTTCCCTCTAAGGTGTAAGAAGCTTCAATTTTATTAGTTGTCTTCCTAGTTATCTGCATAATATTGCATTTAATGGACTAAAATCACATACCCCATTTTCGTGCCCAACAGTCTAATCTATCTATATCATTCTGAAGTTTCAGTGTCAGTCATCTGTATCTCTAATTTCCCGGTAGCAGCAAACACAGTCGTCTGTGACAAGTCTTATTTCCTAGTCAGTGTCAGTGGAAATATAGCTCAAACAAATTGACCCGAGACTGGTGAACTCTATTAACATAATTTCACACCTGACTGAATGCATGTATTTATCTTAGTTGTTTTCCGAAGATGGTGAAATTGTTATTCATTACATAGAGGTTGGTAAATGGGTTGCTTTTCACGAGATGCCGACAATTCACGAGGAGTTTACGAAAGCCAAAGTATTAGGCGATATCATTTACTAATTTATTCCTTGCATAAAGGTTAGTCTCAGGTCAATTTGTTCGAACTGTATCATTGATGTACAGGGAAAACAACAGTGGACCAAGAACAGTCCCTTGTGGGACTTTAGACAAAACTGGAGCCCACTCTGAAGATTCACCATTAACAACAACGTGCTGTTTTCTGTAGCAAAGAATGGAATCTATCCATTTGAGAGTCTTCCCCCCAATTCCATAACCAATTTATGTAACTTTGAATTAGTAGTTCATGTGGTGGGGTGTCAAAAGACAGTCAAAGTCCAGAATAAATGTGTCCATCTGTCCCCCTTTGTCCAAAATTTTTGCCCAGTCATTGATAACTGCTCATGTGAGTTTCACAACTATGCCTTTTCCTAAATGCATGTTGTCTGTCTGAAAAGAAGCCTCCGTGGTGAAGTGGTTACGCTACTCACCTTGTAAACCAGGGGTCGAAGGATCAATCCCAGGCTTCTCCAGACTTTCGGATGTGTCTTTAAACGGAGGTGACGTCTCTGTATGACCTTAGTTGTTAGTGGGACGTAAAACTCAAACACTATCTGAAAAAAGTTTTTGTTCATCCAAGTGGGCCATGATGTTTGGACAGGCTATATGTTCAAGCAATTTACACAGAACACAAGTCAGAGACACAGGGCGATAATTACGGGCAAGAGCCCTATCTCCTTTTTTGGAGAGTGAACGAATGTTTGCTAAGAGGCATTCTTTATTCTTTGGGAATTTCAACCGTATCAAGCGACCGTTGAAACAGGTGTGCAAAAACTGGCCCTTACTCATTTGCTAGGTCCTTCAGGACTCTAGGATGAAGTTCATCAGGTTCTAAGGCTTTACTGCGATTTACCGTAATGATCTTGCTATAAGATGTAAGCCTTGAAGTAACTTGATCACTCCTGCAGCTGACACAACAATATTATCCATGAATGGGGCCGACCTTCCAGTCAATGGAATCTCCTTGAACTCAGTTTTATTAAACGCATCATTCAATTGACCAACAAGTTCTTCTGCGCTTTCAGAGTCTGATTCAGCAACCCCATTCCCTCCTCTTTTATTAAGGGGCAGAATACCTTGCCTCTCTTTCTTCTGGCTATTAATATATCTGTAGAAGTAGAAGTCTCTGGGATTTGCCTTAACATCACCTACCAAGTTATTCACATACAAATCATGCTGATTTTTATGCCCCCACATCGGATGATGCCTGGGGCATATAGTTTTTCGGTTTTCCGTCCGTGGGTACGTGCGTACGAATGTATGTTCGTCTGTACGAATGTGTGTACATACGTACGTACGTAGTCGTGTTAGACTCAGGTTAAGGTACTTGGTGTTTTGGTTTTACGGCCCTTTCAAGATTATTTCACTCATATCGAGCCGATTGTTAATCAGAGGTGGGCAAAAACTGGAGTGCCTGGAGAAAAACCACCTGACCTTCTGTTGCAGAACATGGCGTCTCACATGACCCGAGCGAGGCTGGAACCACAGCGGTGAGAGACCTAATGATCAAGAGTCATCGCTCTTAACCACTAGGCCACAGAGGCCCGTTCCTTAAGGTTCTTGTACCAGGTAGAACTTGAACTCCTATTTTCCAAACCATTTGTTGGATTTGGTTCATATTTGGTATGATGGTAGATGTAGGTCCAAAGTTTTATTCAGCAGTACCAACACCGACGACCTCAGGGTCAAGGTCAAGGACTTAGAACTTTTGAGTGTTAAAGTCTCAGGTTAAGGTATTTGTACTAGGTAGAACCTTATTATTTAAGAGCTCATATCTTCCGAACTGTTCGATTGCTTTGGTTCATATTTGGTATAATGATAGATACAGGTCCCAAGTTTTATTCAGCAATACCCCCACCCATACTCATGACCTCAAGGTCAAGGCCACAGACTCTGAAATTTTTAACGTTAATGACTCAGGTTAATGTATTTGTACCAGGTAAAAACTGACCTTTTATGATTGATTTGGTTCATGTTTGGCTGGTAGAAAATTTTATTCAGCTATACCCCACCCCAACCCCCATGTCCATGACCTTAAGGTCAAGGTCACAGACTTAGAAATTTTTAATTTGAAAAGTTTTAAAGAGTTCATACTTTCCAAACCATATGATGATTTAGTTAAAATTTGCTATGGTGATAGGTACAGGTCCAAAGGTTTATTGGGCATACACTGTACCCCCTCCTATGCCTGAGACTTCAAGGTCACAGATTTAGAAATTTTTCATTTTAATTTAATACTTCATATTTGCCGAACAATATGATGGATTGTGTTTATATTTTGTACGATGATAGATACAGTTCCATAGTGATATTCAACAATACACCAGCCATGCACATGACCTCAAGGTCAAGGCCACACACTCTGAAATTTTTAATATTAAAGTATTTGTACCAGTTAGAACCTGACCTTTTACGATTCATTTGGTTCATGGTTGGCATGATGATTGATATAGGTCCAAAGTTTTACTCAGCTATACCCCCCCCCCCCACCCCCACCCCCACCTCCCATGACCTCAAGGTCAAGTTCACAGACTTAGAAATTTTTAATTTTTAAAAGTTTTAATGAGTTCATATTTTCCAAACTATGTGATGGATTAAGTTTAAATTTGCTATAGTGATAGATACAGGTCCAAAGGTTGGGCAATACCCCCACCCATGCCTAAGACTTCAATGTCAAGGTCACATACTTAGAAATTTTAATGTTAATTTTAAAGTTTATATTTGCCAAACCATATGATAGGTTGTGTTTATATTTGGTACGATGATATGTACAGATCCAAAGTGATATTCAACAATACGCCACCCATGCATATGATCTCCAGGTGAAGGTCACAGACATAAAAGTATTTAAATTTAAAGTATGTTAAAGCTGATATTTCCGAAACCATATAATGGATTTGCTTCATATTTAGTATCATGATAGTTACATTTCAGATGAGTTATGCTGTTTGATTACAGCTGTTGTTGCAGCATAATTTTATGGGGGGGGGGGGGGGCCTCTGGGCGGGGGCATCCGTGTCGTATTATTATCACATTTCTAGTTTATATGAGTCTTGATTTTACATATCAAGTTTTCAGATTTTGGATTTTGTCCTGAGTTTACCATTTCCTGTCCTTTTTGCCTTTCCTTCTGTGAATTTTTCTTCTAATATCTCCGGTGTGATCCAGGGAATCGAAGATACAGACCTACTAGTTTTTGAGGGGATATGATTTTCAGCCGAAGTATGAATGAAAGAAGTTATCAAATTGAAGTTATCCTGGATAGACAGATCATCTGAATGAATGAATTTCTCCCTTGCAAATCTGGGCGCATCTTTCCTCATGGTTTCATAGTCACAAATACACCTTCCTCAGAGGTTTCTTTGTTGGTGGAATGTAAATTTTTAAATATCTGGAGACAATATGATGGTCACTTTAATAATATAGTTTTTCCGGAGACTGAATATCTTCAAACTGTCCTGGCAAAGTCGTAAGGATCAAATCTAATGTATTATCACAAATGGGGAAGTTAACCCTTGACCGTTCATAATGCAGCTCCCCAGATATGGAGCGTATTTTACGCAAATTTTTAAGGCAGATATTGATATTAATGGGTACCATTTACGTATAAGTTTTTCAGAATATGCAATTAACCTTTTTTTTTTGCCCCTGAGTATTTTTGTTTACTTTTGAAAATTTCCGAAAATCGCCATTTAGTTATCGATCTTTGTTATCCCAAAGCGTGCTTTCCCATTATAAATGGAAATGCCAGTGTCTCAGGGTCGTACTTGATTAGCAAGTCACCGCAAAACAGAACAACAAATAACCGACCGTTTAGGACCTCGGTCTTAGCAACCTGGGACGTTTCTCACTGTATGTTTCGTCAAGATTTGAGGGGTAGGTGCATGCATAGAACAAAACAGATATGGATATGGCTGGGTGGTTTACATTCTGGATAGCTGGGGAGGGTTGGTTGGGTATTGAAGAGTTGGATAGTGGAGAAGAGCACTGTGTGTGTAGGGCTGGGGTGTATTGGGGTAAGCGAGTAAGGCTGACACGATTAATCGTATAATCGATTAATCAATCGATAAATTCCACAAAAATGATTATCATTTCTGATTTGCTTTTAATCGATTACTTCATAGTACTCAGGCGTGTCTGTTCAAATATTCATATGGTAATGGGCAATGTATGGTAAGAGTCATGCTCAGACAGAAAGCCAGACAGGTAAAATTAAGACAAAAACCTTAGCGATTAATAATCGATTATCGATCGCAAAGGCATGACTGATAATCGATTATCTTTTCAGCTCCGATTAGCCAGCCCTATAAGCGAGTGTCGGTGGATGTGACTGCCGGTAGTCAATATATATCATTTGGCATCCGGACTTGGCCAAAGACAAATAAGCACTCAGGTTATGAATTTCCCTGGACGTTTTAGCCCCTAGTCCTTATTCACTGTAATTAAAGGGCGGGTTAGTCTAAGGTATGTTGGGAAGGTCAGGGAGGGGTCTGGAAGGGGCTAGGGTATGCAGGACAGTGATAATAAAACTTTATGTCAAAGAAACCAAGTCAATATCTTTTTGCTCTAAACGTGACAGGGTTGCATTATAGATTGTTTTGTTAAAGGACCATCCCATCCTTTTTTTCAGTATTCATAAATGATCTCCCGGATAATATCAGGTCATCTGTCCGTATTTTCAAAAGTAAACAAAAATACTCCAGGGGAAAAAAAGTTAATTGCGCAATGCATATCCTGAAAAACTTATGCGTAAATGGTACGCATTAATATCAATATACTTGCGTATCTGCCTTAAAAATTTGCATAAAATACAAAAATACACCCTTATCTGAGGCGCTGGATGTTTCTTAATTTTAGTTTTTTCATCATTTTCAGGTTGTTAAAGCCAATCTCTAATACCAGTCCAGCTGTACTGAAGAATATGCAAGATGAGATAAAGTCACAGTTAGAAGCCAAGATAAAAGTAAGAAAGAAAAAATCATGGGATGGTTCCTTAAAAAGCAGGCCCCTTTTTCAGTGACTAAGTTCACCCAAATGCAAACAGCAGGTCCCAAAAGTTGTCTTCCTTTCAATAAAATATATGCATAGCCCCGTATAAGAGGGGGTACTTCTAATGAGTACCCACAACATATGTTTTCATCTAAAAATAATAAATTGAAAATATCAGTACTTTTTGGATGAAATGATCTCCTTATCTGGAGCTATGAATTATGGCACTGGCAGCCCATCTAATCCGCTTGGCCGGCCTCGGTAACTCAGTCGGATGCGCGTCAGGGGGACGCGAGTTCGAAAACTGCAGGGGTCGGCAACATCTTTCGTGGAGATTGATCATGAAATCTTTTCTACAGTAATTCTCTCCCTTCCTCTCGCGCTACATTACACGTAACAAATGTAACGAATAAAATATATAGGGAAAAAGACTCAGCACCATAATTGAACCGTAACGAGCAAAACATGAATATTCTTTGACTTGTCTCCATAATGTAACAAGGAAAACTAGAAAAAATCTGGGGCACATTTTCTCCCAACGTAACGTAACAAGTGTAAATAAGGAAATATATCGTGAAAAAACACTCTGCACCTCATTTGGACCATAATGGGAGTAACAAGGATATTCTTGGACATGTCTTCTTTACGTAACGAGCAAAAATCCGGGGCACATTTTCTCCCAAAGTAACGTAATGAAGGAAATGTATAGGGAAAAAATACTCTGCACCTCATTTGGACCGTAACGGGCCTAATGAGGATATTCTTGGTCATGTCTTCGCTGCGTTAACGAGCAAAAATCTGGGGCACATTTTCTCCCAACGTAACGTAGCAAACGTAACGAAGGAAATATATAGGGGAAAAACACTCTGCACCTCATTTGGACCGTAACGGGCGTAACGAGGATATTCTTGGACATGTCTTCCTTACGTAACGAGCGTTTTTTCCCTATATATTTCTTTCGTTACGTTTGTTACGTTACGTTGGGAGAAAATATGCCCCAGATTTTTGCTCGTTACACTCTTTATGTAATGAAGACATGTCCAAGAATATCCTCGTTACGGTCCAAATGAGGTGCAGAATGTTTTTTCCCTATATATTTCCTTTGTTATGTTTGTTACGTTACGTGGGGAGAAAATGTTCCCCAGATTTTTGGCTCGTTACGGTCCAAATGAGGTGCAGTGTTTTTTCCCTATATATTCCCTTTGTTACGTTTGTTACCCGTAACAAAGCACGCCCCTGGAAAATTTTACGTACTTACTACATGCATTATATGAAAAATAGAATAAAAACAAAAAAAAAATAGGCCTGCACCCCTTATATGACAAATGGACTTGTCCAACCTAGAGCAATGGAAAAGTCCACTAGTATTTAATGGTATAAAGAAAACAGCAGACAACGGTTGTTGTGATGGTGTCTGAAGGGTAAAGGAATTTCCATGGTTATATGGCGGATCCAAAAAATGTTCAGAGTATATTAAAAATGACAAGAAATGGTCATTTTTGTTGCACCTGTTTTAAAACTTTTTTCATGCTCGGTTCAGCTGAGCATGAAATGTTATGCTCATTAATGATGACTACATAAATACAAACAAATCAGGGAATTTTCTTGCTCAGATCAGCTCAGTGTCATTTATCCTGCTCATAAATTTGAAAATGCCAACATTTGTTGGCATTTTAAAATTTATGAGCAGGATAATTTATGTTTGAGTGAGTTGAGCATGAAAAAGGTTTTATATTAGAAAAGTTTTATATTTAGAAAAGTAGCCATTTTGGAGATGTGAAAACATGTACTATGTCGCACGGCTGGTTATCGTTATTCGTAATGAGAATTCTTATGCTAATTTTTTTTGCAGAAAAAAATGTGAGTAGCTTTTCAGAAAAAAAAAAATGTGAGTATCTTTTGCAAATTCAAAAGCTACTCATATTTGTCAGTAAAATTATTCTGAATCATATTCAGATATTACCCAGTAAACTTGCTCTTTTTGGACCGTTAACGTTAGCTAACACAGCTTAAAACAACTGGCCATGGGCCCAAATGTGCATACAGCTTATACCCTTTAGAGCTTAATCCTGTTACGTCTCACATCTGGGGCCTGTTGTTCGGAGCCTCTTTAGCTTAACAAGCTTGTTAGTGGTCAAATTGTCAACTGTTCTGGTAAGTACAATCAATACATGTATCTAAAATTTTTATATTTTTGCTGAAAAAAATGAGTAGCTTTTGCACATTTTTTCAGCAAAAGTATTAGTATATTTGCCATATTATATAATCGAAGTTTTAACAATTTGTTAACTAACGATGTCATTAGTTTTGAAGGACTGGCGCCAGGTCAATACAGCCTTGATAGAGAGGATACTGCAGGGCATAATTAATAGAAATCAATAGAAAAAAAGGGTATTTTCGGAATTTAAACCAGGGATATTTATAACTAAATTAAACCAAAATCTTCCTCCAAGTGAACTTTCATTTCCTATTGATTTATACAGCCAGTCAGCGATTTCTTATAAAATTTTATAATTTCTGACATGTTAAAGTAAACAAATCTTACATAATTTGACCGTAGTATTGGCAAGATACTTAAATAAGATTGGCATTATTTCAGTATTTATCCAAACAAAATAACTCCTAAATTATCAGATTGGCTCTTTATATCATATTCATTGGTTTGTCAGTCAAGAAAATTAATCAATTTGGCTGCAAAATTTGATTATTTTGGTTTTTGATTCTCTCAGTTCTGATACAGACTTTTATCCCCACACTAATATAGACAATTTTCAATAAATACCACCTGTCCTGTCATCATGGCACACCGGGCCCCCGCCCATTAGTGCCCGAAGAAATAGATGGGCTGCATGATGTTTCCACGTAGAGCTGAAACCGACCGCACACAAGTACTGGTAAACCACTTAGAGGATCTAAGCCTGCCCAGGCAAAGCATAGTGAGTCGGACCGTCCATGCTTATAAACCATATTGGTTTCATTGGGCTGCAGGGCTTGAGATGTCATTTCATCTGAATGTCGGGGAAAAGTCCCACAAAATTGGAAGCAAAGTCTCCAATTAATGACCTGTAAAGTGTTGATGGGGATGTCGAACCTCAAATCAAACAAACAAACATCGTGGCACAAGCTCTATATTCAGAATTCCCCTCCCCCCCCCCCCCCCCCCACCCCCACCCCCCCCCCCCCCTCCCATCGGGGCTTGAAGAAATAGATGGGCTGCATGATGCTTCCACGCAGAGCTGAAACTGACCACACACTAGTACTGGTAAACCGCTTAGATGATCTAAGCCTGCCCAGGCAAAGCAGTGTGAGTCGGAACGTCCATGCTGATCAACCCTATTGGTTTCATGGGGCGGCAGGGCTTGAGGTGTCATACCAACTCAATGTCGGGTAAAAGTCCCACAAAATTGGAAGCAACATCTCCAAAATGACCTATAGTGTTGACGGGGACGTTAAACCTCGAATCAAACAAACAAACAAACTATATTCAGAATTATCACACTGGTTACTTTAGTTCACACATGGTACTTTTTTCGTTTCAGAATGAACTTGAAGTGATATATGAGGAAGAAAATATTGTTAATTTACTGAATGGTCTTGACAGAATGACAGAAACAAGCACCCAGTCAGCAGAGACTAGATGGTAATAGAAGTTACAAATTGATTAATTCTCTCATTTATGTTGCCCCCCCCCCCCCCACCCACCCACACACACACATCCCCTACCACCTGCTGTGGGTATCCAGTCTTCCAGCAAGCAAATTTAACATGAGAATAGGAATTTTCTTTAATCCTTTTTGTACCAAATGGAATCTTCCTTCTTATATATAGCAGGAGTCCATTCCAGGTTGTTTTTCTTCAAAATGTATTTGGAAAATGGCTAAACTTTTGGCAAACAGTGTAGGTCCTGATCGGATGCCGCATTCTGTGGCATCTGATCTCGGCCTGCACTGTTTGCCAACTACCTGTTTAGGGGTTTCCAGTACTAAATGGATTAAATTCTTTTTGGTCAGGTTGGAAATCAAGGGGCTAAAAATTCACTGAAAATCCTTTTGGCCCTGCTGGAAATCAGAGGGCCAATAAATTCCTTGTAAATCCTTTTGGCCCTGCTGGAAATCAAAGGGCCAATAAATTCCTTGTAAATCCTTTTGGCCCTGCTGGAAATCAAGGCCAATAAATTCATTGTGAATCCTTTTGGCCCTGCTGGAAATCAAGGCCAATAAATTCATTGTAACAGAGTAATTGATAAGGATAGTATCGTCGTAAATACAACTCTAAAATCAAGCAAATACGCCTTGAAATGAAGAAAAAGTCGTACCAAATGCGACCGTCAAATTGGCGATACGCCAAGTTCGTTCCATTGCAATCGTATCGGCAATGGAAAAAAAAAAAAAACGTGACGCCTGACAAAAAGCATTCGAAATCGCGGTAATTTTCGCCGCATCATAGTCTTCAACAAAAACTGTTCCAATCGTCAAGAACGATTCGAAATTCATTCATTCATGTTTTAATTATGCTGAAACACTTCAACCTTACCTTTTGATGATCATATATTGAGCTTATATTTAATCAGCCTCAAGTTATGGCAACTATCAATATGATTAGGAAACTGATTATTGATGCGTGATTACATAACAGTATTTATTATCTAAGGGAAAGCCGCCTGCATTATTAACTTTATAACAATGCCTGAAGCATGAATAGTAACTTTATGACAAGCGCGCATAAAAATACGATCCTGAATATTGTTAGGCAACCACATTGACTTCTACGGAGTGTCATCTTCGAGAAAAAAAAATTGGGTTCAACAGATCTACAGATTCACATTGTCATGTAGTTAGGAATTAAATATCAAAACAGACGCGCAGACGATAAAACCTTGTTTATTGCCGTTTTCTGACACTTGTTTGTCGGCACCTTTGATTATTGCATCATGGTGGTTGTTGACTTTTGACTCCACTTCTATTTTTCATACTTTTATCATCCCGACGTATTTTTTTCTTGCAGCATTGTCGTCAATGCACGTCTGAGATAGAACCACTGCTGCACAGACTGATCTCTTTGTCTACCGTGTTCCGTATACATTTGACCAAAATTATCTAATTATGAAACACAGGTGGTCAGGTCACCATGCAGTGCATGCTTATTTACCACTATCTATCAAGTAGCCTATTAAATTAACACCCTAAGATGTCTCGCCAGCGTCTTTGAACATTAAGCAGAATGACTGACAGCGCATCAACACAGCAACCGGGACAGACTGATCAGCTTTCACAGATGCGCTTGCTGATCTGAGTCTTCACTGGTCGCACGTTTTAATGTATTTTTGCTGAGCGCGGAATTTCTTGCCTTTTACCAATTGCATGCAGTTGCTACAATTAGTGGAGATTTCCCCCCGCCTTTGAACGTGTAGCACATAAGGCCGCTGCAGACACAAAACATGGGTTTGAAAACGTTTTGATGACAGTATGATCCGTATGACGGCCGGAGACTCCGACCAGCCTGCACAGTCTGATCAAAACAAGCCTTCAATGGCGTCTGGGAAATTCCAAAAACACATGCGAAGAATACGACCACATTGGTTGGATTTACATTCTTTAGAAGAAAAAGTAATTTTTAATTTTGCTGTCCGCCAGCTTATTAACATGAAAATGTGTATCGGTATGTTACGATGATAGATGTGTTTAACGTCTTTTACATAGGGCCATTGCTAAGCCCCCGCCCATAGGGGCTTGAAGAAATATATGGGCTGCATGATGCTTCCACGCAGAGCTGAATCCGGCCCGCACACTAGTACTGGTAAATCGCTTAGAGGATCTAAGCCTGTCCAGGAACCGCGGTGCGAGGCGGACAGTCCATGCTAATAAACCCTATTGGTTTCATTGGGCGACAGAGCTTGAGATGTCATTTCATCTCAATGTCGGGTAAAAGTCCCACAAAATTGAAAGCAACGTCTCCAAAATGACCTTTACAGTGTTGACGGGGACGTTAAACCTCAAATCAAACAAACATCATATGGCCATTGCCACGTCTGAAATAAATATAAGTGCACTTAGCAGCCATCCTGTGATGACAGATAAAGATACGTCTGAAATAAATATAAGTGCACTTAGCAGCCATCCTGTGATGACAGATGAAGTTACGACCCTAGTTTTGAATTTAGGAGTACCGATACTCTCAAAGAATCACAGGATTCGTCTATAGTCTTTGGTTGAAGGAGTAACATTACTCCTCGGGCAAAAGCTTATCAATAACACTGTTGTAAATCCTTTTGGCCTTGCTGGAAATCATGGCCAATAAATTCCTTGAAAATCCTTTTGGCCCTGCTGGAAATCAAGGCCAATAAATTTCTTGTAAATCCTTTTGGCCCTGTTGGAAATCAAGGCCAATAAATTCCTTGTAAATCCTTTTGGCTCTGCTGGAAGTCAAGACCAATAAATTCCTTGTAAATCCTTTTGGCCCTGCTGGATATCAAGGCCAATAATCTCCTTGTAAATCCTTTTGGCCATGCTGGAAAATCAAGACCAATAAATTCATTGTAAATCCTTTTGGCTCTGCTGGGAATCAAGGCCAATAAAATCCTTGCAAATTCTTTGGCCTTGCTGGAAACCAAGGCCAAAAAATTCCTTGTAAATCCTTTTGGCCCTGCTGGAAATCAACAGCTAAAAAAAGTCCTTGAAAATCCTTTTGGCCTTGCTGGCAAACAAGGAACTAAAAGTTCCTTGAAAATCATTTTGGCCCTGCTGGAAACAATGGCTAAAAGTTCCTCTAAAAATCCTTTTGGCCCTGCTGGAAATCAGAGGGCCAATAAATTCCTTGAATATCTGATTGTTTCTTGCTGGAATTCAATGGGCTGAAAGTGCATTGTAAATCCTTTTAGCCCTGCTGGAATTCAAGGGGCTAAAATGTCCTTGAAAATCCTTTTGGCTCTGCTGGAAATCAAGGGCTAAAATGTCCTTGAAAATCCTTTTGGCTCTGCTGGAAATCAAGGGCTAAAATGTCCTTAAAAATCCTTTTGGCTCTGCTGGAAATCAAGGGCTAAAATGTCCTTGAAAATCCTTTTGGCCCTGCTGGAAATCATGGGCTAAAATGTCCTTGAAAATCCTTTTGACTCTGCTGGAAATCAAGGGCTAAAATGTCCTTGAAAATTGTTTTAGCCCTGCTGGAATTCAAGGGGATAAAATGTCCTTGAAAATCCTTTTGGCCCTGCTGGGAATCAAGGGCTAAAATGTCCTTGAAAATCCTTTTGGCTCTGCTGTAAATCAAGGGCTAAAACGTCCTTGAAAATCTTTTTGGCCCTGCAGGAAATCAAGGGCTAAAACGTCTTTGAAAATCTTTTTGGCACTGTTGGAAATCAAGGGCTAAAACGTCTTTGAAAATCTTTTTGGCACTGTTGGAAATCAAGGGCTAAAACGTCTTTGAAAATCTTTTTGGCACTGTTGGAAATCAAGGGCTAAAACGTCTTTGAAAATCTTTTTGGCACTGTTGGAAATCAAGGGCTAAAAGAGCCTTATAAAGCCTTTTGGCCTGCTGGCAATCAAGGGACTATAAGAATCTTATATGGGTGTGAGGGGTGGATTGAAAAATCCGTCCCGAGGGACACTGTCCGGCATCACGAGGCTTGCCGAGTGATGCCGGACAGTGATCCCGAGGGACGGATTTGACGGATTTTTCTATCCATCCCTCACACCCATATTGGATTCTTTTTCTTGCATACCTTCAATTTTTATTGCGTATTTTTAATGTTTTTTTTTTATTATTTATTCTTTATTTCAGAAATTACATCGTACAAGCATATACAACTTTACATACCTTATACAATATATACTATACACATTAAGGGGAAACACCCACAAAAACCAACTGTCACTTTAATATATTGCCTTTGATGAGGCGAACACTCCGGCACACATCCCATGACAATCGGTTGAGCGGTCTTGAAATTATGACCCCTTGAAACATTTCACAATTGCTGTCTATGAGGGCCGCCATTTTGTTAATCTGGTCACGTGACCAAAATAGTAAAATAATAATTTACAGCATACTTTTCAGATTTTGTACTTAAAAACAGTAAATTATCATCGCATTGAATAAATGGAATGCATACTGAACTATTTATTGCTGTTTTATTGCACGAGAATCGCTGTAATTCAAAGTTTTCCAATTGTGAGTTTATGACATTTTACTCACAGCCTGGTTCTGGACAAATAAAACCAGAATTTGTGAAATGTTCAAAAGGTCACAACTTCCCAACCACCCAGTCAACCCCCACAAAACCCGTACCAAAATGTCTGTCTCCTCAAAACCTTTGTTCTGAAGTGAAAGCTAATTTTTGTGGTTGTTTTCCTTTAATGTAACAAATCTATAATTTGTACATGTTAAACGTTTAACTAAAGGAATCAATCAAGGCATTTGGGATTTTGTAACGTAATTTTGTTTTACTGATTTTCAGTGGTATGCTTTTACAATACAATTTCGGAAACGTTTTTGAAAAAAAAAGAAAGGAAAAAATATACAATAAAAAGAAACAATGGAAGAAAAAAAAAAAAGGGAAGGGAGGAAGAGAAGATCTTTCTGCTGCCTTTAGTATGCTGCCAAATTTATCCAAGAAATTAATCTAGTAAAGCGATCATAGTATTCCATTTCCTATTAAACTGGGTAATCTTATCTTTCATAAAATAGATTTGTTTCTCAATGTTTAGTTTCTGCTTTAGGTACGATATAAAATGCACGAACAATATTGGAGTTTGCTGACATTTGTTTTTAAATATAAAGTACTTTCCCAGCAGTATGATATAATTTTGTACTTGAGTTTTTAGCTCATTACAATTTACAGTAATACCAAAGGTTATAATCTTTTGGTTAAGAATAATATCAAAACTATGATCTTTTAAGAATTTTGATACTTCTGTCCAAAATTGTTGAACGAATAAACATTCCCAAAAGAGGTGGTTAAGTGTTTCTATTTCCATTGTGCAAAATTCACACAGTGTGGATACGGCAAGGTTACATTTCATCAGAAATTTATTTGTTGGTATTTTTAATGTTGCTGTCTCTTCGGTTACCGACGTCCGCCATTTTGTGATGACAAAACAGGAATGTTTAGTGACGTCACGTATGACGACGCCGCGCGTGAGGTTGTAATCAACCAGTGCATTTATCAAACACGCGATTATATTCGATTTGGGGTCGGAACACCAGGGTTAGAACATAAATTTCTATCCCAGGGTAAAATCACGGATTTCCTTGTCTGGTGTGCAAGAATGAAAGTTCCTTGAAAATCATTTTGTCCCTGCGGGAAACAATGGCTAAAAGTTCCTTGAAAATCTTTTTGGCCCTGCTGATAATCAAAGACTTGAGGCTACCAAGTCCTGGTGGTTAAATAAAGATTTTTGTATGATCATGGTCTACTTGCTCTAAGCATCATTAACTTAACCAAGCTCTTAGGGTGCCAAACTACAGTGGAATTCCGCTATTAAGACCTCAGATTAAGACAAAATTTGCTTTGAAAAGCTTATTTAGGAGGATGCTGTTATTCTTTCTTCGTGCTTTCTGCACATAATGTCCTCTGGTCAGGGACCACCTTTGGGACTGTTCAAAAGTGGTCTTAAAGACCACTTTTGAACAGTCCCAAAGGGGGTCTATATATAGGAATTTTAATGTATTAACTATTCTAACAAGTATATTTGTACAGTATTGAATACTCGGGTAATTTTGCTGAAAATGAGTGAGCAGCTTTTGCATTTGCTACTCACGTTTTTCAGCAAAAATAGTGTATATGCAATGGTTTATGGTTAACCCTTAAAAGGTGCTGAGAAAAAGTGCATCTTCAAATGTCGTCTGCTTTGGTCATCTGCTGTATCTTCTTGCAAACTTTTGAAAAATATTTTTGCATACAGGCAGTGTGGACCCTGATCAGACTGATCTGTTCCACACTATTTGCAAAAATTATGATTTTAAGGTAGACAAAGCAGACGACTGTTGTCGGGATTGGCATGTTATGGGTTAATAATCAAAGGTAAATCAATATGTAAATTAACTGTATTGTTAATTTTCAACAACTGTGTGCAGGACCCAGTTGCCCAAAACTAACGATGTCATTAATTAACCCATTGCATGCGGGAAACTCGTAATGGGGTACCTTGGCAAACAGTGTAGGCCCAGATCAGATGCCGCAGAACGCGGCGTCTGATCAGGGCCTGCACTATATGCTGACAGAATTTTCTGTCAAAAATAGCGTGAGTGAGTGAGCGTTTGAGTTTTGTGTCTCACCAACAGCTAAGGTCATACGGAAACGGGAACCTGGTTTAAAGACTCTTCCAAAAGTCTGGAGAAGCCAGGTATCGATCCTGCGACCCCTGGTTTACAAGGCGAGTTTTATAACCACTACACCACAGAGGCTTCTGTCAAAAATAAAATAAAAACAAAAAAGAAAAAGGCCTGCCACCCCTTATATGACAAATGAACTTGTCCAACATATAGCAATGGAAGAGTCTATTAGCATACAATGGGTTATTATTTGGTTAAAACTTCGATCATTTAATATGGCAAATGCGCAGGAGCCAGTTGTTCAAAACTAACGATGTCATTAGTTAACCTATTGTTAAAACTTTGATAATTTAATATGGCAAATATTCTAGTATTGTTGGTGAAAAAGTGTGAGCAGGGTGCTCACATTTTTTTTCAGCAAAAATACCACTGTTAAAGGTATTTTGCTTTCAAGAACAGTTAATATTTTGAACACTAACTGGCCTGTTAAGCTCACAATACTTTGTACAACTGGGCCCTTGTTTTATGCCTTTTATTGACAGCGTTTATCATGCTTTTGACAGGCGTCCATCGGGAGATGTTGAGGCAGACACACGGACACATGCAGCCATGCTGAAAAACGAGCAGTTGCAGGTGCTTGAAAAGACACTGAGTGGTCTGGAAGCACAGAACAAGCTCCTACAGGAAAAGGAACAGAGGCATGGAAAACGTTTAAACCATACCAAAGATAAAATTTTGAAGTTGACAGCTGATACTGAACAGGTACATGTGCGCCAGGTTTTGAAATATTGTGCCTAGTATATTTATCTTAATTTTAATTAGGCATGTTGCACATGGGCATTATGAAAATATTTGCCGTGAATTTAAATCTGCTGAACATACCGTAAAGATCCTAAGCATTGGGACAGATAGGCCTAAACAAACATTGCAGACCCAGATCAGACTGCTCCTGAAGGAGCAGTCTGATCAGGGTCTACACTGTTTGCCATTTCGTTTGCACCTTTTGGATACCTTGCAGGACTGTGAAACAAATTTGTTAGAATTTTAGGAGAATTACAGCAAGTCCACAATGTGTCAGATTTTTAGCTCACCTGTCATGTGGTGACAAGGTGAGCTTTTGTGATCACATTTTGTCCAGTGCCCGTTGACAGTGCGTGTGTGCATCCATCACTATACAATTTCTTCAAATGACATCTCCTAAACCACTGATCAGATTTTGACCAAACTTCACATGAATGATCCTTAGTTGGTCCTCTTTCAAAGTTGTTCAAATGGTTCCGGGGCATTGCACATGTGGGTCACAGGAGCTAAAAATAGATTTTTTATGCCCCCGCCTGCCTTGGCAGGAGTGGGGCATATAGTGTTTCGCCGTGATGTTACGTGCGTACGTATGTATGTCACATTCGTAACCACCTCAGGCTGAAATGTCGAGGTAAATGTCGAGCTCAAACCTCGGGCTCATAATTTTACCTGTTGTGCTACAAAGTTGAAATTTGGTATGACATTTACTCAGACCAAGACCTATCAGTTCATGTTCAAGTTGACCCAGGGTCATGCCCCAGGGTGGGCCCAGGGGTCAGATTGCGTAACAGGTCAAAATTGTCATAAAGGAATTTGTATGCAAAACTGTCAAAATGTCTAATTATCTTGAAAATTAATCAGATTCGAACACCTAAACCATATATATTATTGTTCCTTATGACATGACACATTCCATGACACAGACTTTGGGTCCCTACGGTCACCCCTGGGCCATGCCCCGCCCCCTTTGCATCATTAAAGTCTTTATATCTCAGAAACTATCCATATCCCCACCCCTTAACCATATATATTATTGTTCCTTATGATAAGATGCATTGACTGATACAGACATTGGGTCCATCCCGACACCCCCCCCCCCCCCCAGGTCAAGGTCACTGTGGCTATTTTATGAAAAACTTTGTCATTGCTGTAGCGCCTACATTCCTTCACCAATTTCAATATAACTTCACACAAATGTTCCTTACAAAAATATCTCGACGGAGTTCGCCTTTCAAGGTCATAGCCTCAAGGTCAAGGTCACTGTGGCTATTTTTAGAAAAACTTTGTCATCGCTCTAGCGCCTACATTTCTTCACCAATTTCAATATAACTTCAGACAAATGTTCCTTACAAAAATATCTCGAGCGGGTTCGACTTTCAAGGTCATGGCCTCAAGGTCAAGGTCACTGTGGCTATTTTTAGAAAAACTTTGTCATCCCTCTAGCGCCTACATTTCTTCACTGATTTCAATATTACTTCACACAAATGTTCCTCATGACAATATCTAGAGCGAGTTCGACTTTCAAGATCATGACCTCAAGGTCAAGGTCACTGTGGCTATTTTTGGAAAAACTTTGTCATCACACTAGCGCCTACATTTTTTCACCAATTTCAATATAACTTCACACAAATGTTCCTTATAAAAATATCTTGAGCGGGTTCGACTTTCAAGGTCATGGCCTCAAGGTCAAGGTCACTGTGGCTATTTTTAGAAAAACTGTCATCGCTCTAGGGCCTACATTTCTTCACTGATTTCAATATAACTTCACACAAATGTTCCTTATGACAATATCTCGAGCAAGTTCGACTTTCAAGGACATGACCTCAAGGTCAAGGTCAATGTGGCTATTTTTAGAAAAACTTTGTCATCGCTCTAGGGCCTACATTTCTTCACTGATATCAATATAACTTCACACAAATGTTCCTTATGACAATATCTCGAGCGAGTTTGACTTTCAAGATCATGAACCTCAAGGTCAAGGTCAATGTGGCTATTTTAAGAAAAACTTTGTCATCGCACTAGCGTCTACATTTTTTCACCAATTTCAATATAACTTCACACAAATGTTCCTTATAAAAATATCTTGAGCGAGTTCGACTTTCAAGGTCATGGCCTCAAAGTCAAGGTCACTGGCTATTTTTAGAAAAACTGTCATCGCTCTAGGGCCTACATTTCTTCACTGATTTCAATATAACTTCACACAAATGTTCCTTATGACAATATCTTGAGCAAGTTCGACTTTCAAGGACATGACCTCAAGGTGAAGGTCAATGTGGCTATTTTTAGAAAAACTTTGTCATCGCACTAGCGCCTACATTTTTTCACCAATTTAAATATAACTTCACACAAATGTTCCTTATAAAAATATCTTGAGCAAGTTCGACTTTCAAGGTCATGGCCTCAAGGTCAAGGTCACTGTGGCTATTTTAAGAAAAACTTGTCATCGCTCTAGCGCTTACATTTCTTCACCGATTTCAATATAACTTCACACAAATGTTCATTAAGACAATATCTCGAGTGATTTGGACTTTCAAGGTCAAGGTCACTTTGGCTATTTTTCAGAAAAACTTTGTCATTGCTCTAGCGACTACATTTCTTCACTGATTTCAATATAACTTAAAACACCGCTCCGGGGAAGGGGAGGTCACGGGTTCGATCCCGGGCTGCGACATACCAAAGTCGTTAAAAATGGTACTAGCTGCTCCTTGCTTGGCACTCAGATTTACGGGGTAGAGCTAGGACTGGTCGACCCAGTGTCAGGATAATGTGACTGGGTGTGGTATCATGTAATGTGTCTGGGACATGATACTTCAGTGAGGCAGCACTATAAAAGTGAGCATTGAGCTCCCTGTCGCAACCAGACACCGTCGTGATATGACTGAAAAATTGTTGAAAGCGACGTTAAACCCGGATTCACACACACAAAACTTCAAACAAATGTTCCTTATGACAATACCTCAAACAATTTTGACTTTCACGGTCAAGGTCACTGTGGCTATTTTTAGAAAAACTTTGTCATCGCTCTAGCGCTTACATTTCTTCACTGATTTCAATATAACTTCACACAAATGTTCCTTATGACAATATTTCAAGCGATTTCGACTTTCAAGGTCAAGGTCACTGTGGCTATTTTTAGAAAAACTTTGTCATCGCTCTAGTGACTACATTTCTTCACAGATTTCAATAGAAATTCACACAAATGTTCCTTATGACAATATCTCTAGCGAGTTCCACTTTCAAGGTCAAGGTCACTGTGGATATTTTTAGAAAAACTTTGTCATCGCTCTTGCGCTTACATTTCTTCACCGAGGTCAATATAACTTCACACAAATGTTCCTTATGACAATATCTCAAGCGATTTCGACTTTCAAGGTCAAGGTCACTGTGGATATTTATGCCCCCGCATCACATGATGCCGGGGGCATATAGTTTTTCGGTTTTCCGTACGTGCGTACATGTGTACGTCCGTCTGTACGTGTGTGTGTATGTACGTACGCACATGATCGTGTAACCTCAGGTTAAAGTTTTTGTAACAGGTAGAGCCTGATTTATGAATGGCATTTGGCGGGGGCATCCGTGTCTTATGGACACTTTTTCTAGTTTTAGAAAAAAACTTTGTCATCGCTCTAGCTAGTACATTTCTTCACTGATTTCAATATAACTTCACACAAATTTTCCTTATGACAATACCTCAAGCGAGTTCGACTTTCAAGGTCAAGGTCACTGTGGCTATTTTTAGAAAAACTTTGTCATTGCTCTAGCACTTACATTTTTTCACCAATTTCAATATAATTTCACATAAATGTTCCTTATGACAATATCTCGAGCGATTTTGACTTTCAAGGTCAAGGTCACTGTGGCTATTTTTAGAAAAACTTTGTCATCGCTCTAGCACCTACATTTATTGATGGATTTTAATAGAACTTCACACAAATGTTTGTTATGATGATATCTCGAGTTGCTTTGACTTTCAAGGTCATGACCTCAAGGTCAAGGTCACTGTAGCTATTTTTAGAAAAACTTTGTCATAGTTCTACCGCCTACATTTATTAACAGATTTTAATATAACTTCACACAAAAGATGCTTATGATAATATCTTGAGCAAGATCTACTTTCGCGGTCAAGTTCACTACGGCTATTTTTAGAGAAATATTGTAATCACTCTAGAACCTACATTTATTGATGGATTTTAAACAAACTTTACACAAATGTGGCATATGATAATATCTCAAGCAAGTTGGACTTTTGCCAGTTCAGTGCTTTCCACACACGAAGTTGTCTTGTGCGAGGGGATTTGTATCGCATGCGATGCCTACTTGTAACTTATGATATGACACATTCCAAGACACAGACTTTGGGTCCCTCCGGACACCCCCGGGCCATTCTAGAGGATGGGTACAAGCCATATCGACAAAGATATATGGCGGGGGCATCTGTGTACTTTGGACACATGTCTTGTAAACTGAAAACTTAAAAAATCTTCTTTTCTGAAACCGCAAGGCCCAGTTCTTTGCTATTTGGTATGAAGTTTCATCTAGTCACCAAGATTGTTCAAATTATAACCTTGGACCAAAAATGGCCCCATTCGGGGCCCAGGTTTCACAGAGACTTAGTTAGGGAAAACCTTTGAAAATTTTCGTGTCTGATCCCACAAGGTCCAGGTCTTTGATATTTGGTAGTAAGTTTCATCAAGTGGACCTCTACCAAGATTGTTCATATTACAGTCTTGGGGCCAAAAATGTCCTTGTCTTGAGGACCACATGTTTTACAGAAACATATATAGAGAAATCTTCAAAAAAATCTTCCTGTCTCAAACCAGACGGTCCAGGCCTTTGATATTTGGTATGAAGCTTCATCTAGTAGACCTCAATCAAGATTGTTCAAATTATAGATGGGCTGCATGAGCTGAAACCGAGCGCACACGAGTACTGGTAAACCGCTTAAGAGGATCTAAATATGTTCTAGAAAGGATTATTCTTTGGAAGCAAGGAATACACCACAGAACTGGAAAATATGGAGTGTACATGTTTTCTGGGCCAGACTAGCTAGTTGTGATAAGCCTGCCCAGGCAAAGTGGTGCGAGTCGGACTGTCCATGCTTATAAACCCTATTGATTTCATTGGGCGACAGGGCTTGAGATGTCATTTCATCTCAATGTCGGGTAAAAGTCCCACAAAATTGGTCTCCAAAATGACCTATACAGTGTTGATGGGGGCGTTAAACCTCAAATCAGTCAAACAAACACAAAGGTGGGGATCAGACTGGAAATGCGTAGGTGGTTCTGCACCTTCGGTGTTAGCAAATGTCATAAAACAGGTGTTCTCATGACCTGATAATATTTTAAGCATGTTGCACATGACACCAAGCTCTCACCCATCAAGTGAATATGTGTTCTTGGACATGCTCTTCAGCATCTGTGCAGTCTGAATGAGTCTTACACTTTAAACCTTTGTGAATACATGTCCAAATTTACATCCCCGTTTGTTTGATGGTTCCCATTTTATTAACCCTTAAGACGCCAAGAAAAACTACATCTTAAAAATATTTTTGCACAGAAGCAAACAGTGTGGGCCCAGATCAGACTGCTCCTAGAGGACCAGTCTGATCTGGGCTCACACTGTTTGCAAAAAATAACTTATAAGGTAACTGGCAGATGGCAAAGCAGACGACAGTTGTTGTGATTGGCATTTTATGGGCTAATGTTAGAACAGTGGGGAGAAATTTAGAAGATTCTCAGAATTCAGGGATATTTATGATTTTTGAGAAATATGAAAAACTTCTAATCATGGTTAGAAGCTGCTGAAATAAGAGTATTTTTGAAGAGTGGGGCTAAGAGTGCAGCCTATTTTCAGGGGTTTTGCTGATTTATTACTTCGAACCCCTATATCAGAGTAAGCCCCTTTAACCCATTGCTACAGACTTTCGGATGAGTCTTTAAACCAAGGTCCAGTCTCCGTATGACCTTAGCTGTTGGTGGGACGTAAAACTAAAATCACTCACTCACTTAACCCATTGCATGTGGGAAACCCCTAAAGGGGTACCTTAGCAAACAGTGCAGGCTCAGATCAGACGCCGCATAACGAGGCATCTGATTTTGCTAACAGAATTTTCCATCAAAAATAGAATAAAAACGAAAAAATAGGCTTGTCACCCCTTATATGACTAATGGACTTGTCCAACATATAGCAATGGAAGAGTCCACTAGAATAGTACTGGAAACCCCAAAATGGGTAGTTGGCAAACAGTGCAGGGCCGGAGGTCCAGATCAGACGCCGCAAAAGACGGTGTCTGATCAGGGTTTTGCGGCGTCTGATCAGGGCCTACACTGTTTGCGAAAAGCTAAGCCATTTTCCAAATAAATTTTGAAGAAAACACAACCTGACCCCCCCCCCCCCCCTAAATTTTGAAACGGACTCCTGTTATATATAAGGGGGAAGATTCCATTTGGTATTAAAAGGGTTAACTACTAAGCCATAGAGGCCCGTCTGCGCAGTTCATATGGTATAATGTGTTTATTCACCTTATTTGCATTATCTGCTGGTTCCTTGTCTGAAGGTTATCAGTGTTGGAAAAACAAGTAACCAGACCCCCCTGACCTTTCAAGGTCAGGGGGGTCTGGTTACCTGTTTTTCCAATATTGACAATGTGCAAGCTGGGAGCCAGCAAATAATGCAAATATGGTGAATTGCTGTTACTTTCTGTTTCAGGTGATACAATCAGAGAAATTATCCTTGGAGCAGATTTTTACAAACTTACAGACAATAGGAAGATAAAACGAAATTCTTGAACAAAATATGAAAAAATTCACTCGTATTTGAGACAACTTTATTGTTCTCAACCCTCATCCATGACGATGCCGGCCCCCCGCCAACCGGGGCTTGAAGAAATAGATGTGCTCCAAAATGACCTATACAGTGTTGACGGAGATGATAAACCTCAAATCAAACAAACTCATCCATGTTTGGTTTGCAGTTTAACCATTCAGTCAACACTAGATATAGGTTGAACTGAAAAATCCTAAAAATTCGCACACCTTGAGTTGCTGTAATTCTAAAATTTTACTAAATTTGTTTCATGACCCAGCAAAAAATCCAAAAAGTGCAGACCCTGATCAGACTGCAGTCTGATCTGGGTCTGCACTGTTTGCTTTTGCCTATCTGTCCCAATACTTAGGGTCATTACGGTATCTAGCCGGAGTTTACCTAGCCACACATATACATAAGCGGTTAACCAGTATTGTATAGTTCTTGAAAATTTGTAGAAGCCTCCGTGGTCGAGTGGTTACGCTACTTGCCTTGTAAACCAGGGGTCGCAGGTTCGATCCCGGGCTTCTCCAGACTTTCGGATGAGTCTCTTTAAACCGAAGTCCCGTCTCCGTATGACCTTAGCTGTTGGTGGGACGTAAAACTGAAACACTCACTCACTCTTGAAAATTTGCACAATCTGTAATTACAGAAAGTTCAGGATACATTTCATCATATATTGATTAAGCACATAGGGAATAATTGGCCTTGACAGCTCCATCAGATGCACATCTGACAGGTGTTTTGTGTGGTTAGGAAAATTTACCAGCTCGATATGACCTAACTAGCATTGACTGTCCCATTAAGTCTTAATCAAACAAACAAAACCTAAGGGATATATGAAAATGTGCTTGCTTAAGAAAGATGATTGCTTCAAACAGGTAGTTTATACCACAATCATTCTAGTAACCGTATAAAAGGGTCAAATAACTGCACGCTATAATTCGTAGTGACCTACAATAGCCTTCTACTGACCTATAATATGGCCAGTGACCGGACCTACTTTTCAGATACCTGATATATAAGTGTAAACAATAAAAATGCAACCCTTATACCCAGGACATTACCAAAATACGCATATACAAATACATTGATAACTTTATCGCTGAAAAAACAAATATTTTAAGATGAAAAGTTTGGATATTTTTCTTATTTCTGCTCCAAATATAGGTTGCTGGTACTCGTTAGAACTGCCTCAATGAGGCGGTTCCTACGAGTACCCACAATCTATATTTTGGAGCAGAAGTAAGAAAAATAAGGTTTACCCCTGTAAACCCCAGTTTTACTACATAAAAGTGGGGTTCAAGGGGGTCAAAATCATATAGGCATGTTTATTTGAATAAATTTTCAGCTAGATTCTTACCATCTCAGACTTTCTTGCTTTGAATGGTCCTTTGGAATCGTTGCGCTCTGCTATTACTGTTGTGTCCAAACCTCAAAAATAATTTTCACAGCTGAAATAAAATATTTATTTGCATATTTTCATACAGAATGTAAAGCGGCAAGAAACTTTTATTCGAGCGGCCATGTTTCTTATGTCTCTGTGGCGTGGTGACGTCAGAAACATTTCACTCTTTGACGTCACGGTATGCTATGTGTTCAGGCTAAGGCATGGAATGTCATTTAACAAGCAACAGTGTTTGCAGTCTTTTTTGGTGAAATTTGCTAAATTGTTGCAAGAAAATCCTTGATTTTTGGGATTGCGGTATTAAAACTAAATACATGATAAGTACCTTTAATAATAAAAAATAACGGGGCCCCATGGCCTAATGGATAAGAGCACTGACTTATACATCATAGACTACATCATAGTGTAGCTTATATTTTATTATCCCCCGCCGAAGGCGGAGGGATATAGTTTTGGCGTTGTCCGTCTGTCCGTCCGTCCGTCCGTCCTTCCGTCCGTCCGTCCTTCCGTCCATCCGTCCTTCCGTCCGTCCGTCACACTTTTTTGTCCGGAACCGTTTCTCAGCAACTATTGCATGGAATTAAATGAAACTTGAAATAAATATGTATTATTATGCTGTGGTGATGCAGGCGCAATTTTTTTTCGGATTGACTTTTTACATCCAGAGTTATGGCCCCTTGAATGATTGAAATTCTGGATTTTTCGTCGTCTCACTTTGTCCGGAACCGTTTCTCAGCAATTATTGCATGGAATTAAATGAAAATTGAAATAAATATGTATTATTATGCTGCAGTGATGCACGCGCAATTTTTTTTCGGATTGACTTTTTACATCCAGAGTTATGGCCCCTTAAATGATTGAAATTCTGGATTTTTTCGTCATCTCACTTTGTCCGGAACTGTTTCTCAGCAACTATTGCATGGAATTAAATGAAACGTGAAATAAATATGTATTATTATGCTGCGGTGATGCACGCGCAATTTTTTTCTGGATTGACTTTTTACATCCAGAGTTATGGCCCCTTAAATGATCGAAATTCTGGATTTTTCGTCGTCTCACTTTGTCCGGAACCGTTTCTCAGCAACTATTGCATGGAATTAAATGAAACTTGAAATAAATATGTATTATTATGCTGTGGTGATGCACACGCATTTTTTTTCCGGATTTACTTTTTACATCCAGAGTTATGGCCCCTTAAATGATTGTAATCCTGGATTTTTCGTCGTCTCACTTTTTTGTCGGGAACTGTTTCTCAGCAACTATTGCATGGAATTATATGACACTTGAAATAAATATGTATTATTATGCTGTGGTGATGCACGCACAAATTTTTTTCGGATTGACTTTTTACACCCAGAGTTATGGCCCCTTAAATGATTAAAATTCTGGATTTTTCGTCGTCTCACTTTGTCTGGAACCGCTTCTCAGCAACTATTGCATGGAATAAAATGAAACTTGAAATAAATATGTATTATTATGCTGCCGTGATGCACGCGCAATTTTTTTTTCGGATTTACCTGGATTGACTTTTTTATCCGGAGTTATTTCCCCTTAAATTATTGAAATTGAGGAATTTTGTCTATTCGGTGATTATATCGGGTTTTTTTAATATTCGCAAGTTTTATTTTGGTATCCTTGAAACCACATAACAGGTAAATAAACCTCAACTTTGACAGACAAGTTAATCTCTACTGATAATTAGGTCAGTAGGTCAGGGTACAGCCTCTCATCCAGGGAGTAAATGTTCAGCGGGGCCCTTCCTCATTGTCTCTAGTTTGCTTCTTAGAACCATCCTCAATTTTGGCCAGATATATTTTCTTGCCATTCTACACGAAAAACCCATTCGGCGGGGGATATCAATTCAACGAATTTGCTTGTTGTCCTTTGGGATCGATTCCGTTCTGGAATTTTGAAAATATTTGAGGGTCACTGATGAGGCCTAATTGGCCGAAACTAGCCAGTCTGGCCCAGAAAAAAATGTACGCTTCATCACAGTGTAGACTTATACATCATAGACTACAACTGTCTGTGAAATTATTGGGCCCGGGGCGGGACCATTTTTGGCCCCAGGGCTATTATTTAAACACTCTTTGTAGAGCTCCACTAGATGAACCAAATATCAAAGTTCTGAGCCTTGGGGTTTCAGAGAAGACGATTCTTAAACGTTTCCCTTTATAAATCTATGTAAAACATTGACCCCTGGGCGGGGCAATGCTATAATTTGAACAATCCTGGTGGATGTCCACTAGATGAAGCTTCGTACCAAATATCAAAGACCTGGGCCTTGTGGTTTAAGAAAAGATTTTTATAGGTTTTCCCTGTATAGGTCTACCCAGGATGGGGTCATTTTTTTTCCCCCAATGATTGAACAATAGAGGTACACTAGATGAAGCTTCATACCAGATATCAGAAGCTTCATTCCAAATATCAAAGAACTTCAGAGTAGAAGATTTTTAAAGTTTAAAAAAATATCTATTTTTGGCTTCTATGACCTAGATGTGCAATGGATCGGAACCATTTGAACAACTTTGAAAAAAAAGGATCAAGCAAGGGTCATTCCTGTGATGTTTGGTCAAAATCCAATAAGTGGTTTAGGAGATGTAGTTTGAAATTGTTTACGGACGGAAGACGGACAAAGTGTGATCACAAAAAGGTGTAATGCATGTACTCAATAGAATAGCCTCGAGGCGATTCTAATGAGTACATACAGCAGACATTTTCAAGGTAAAATAAGAAAATCTCCCATAATCCATCACGAAAACACGCATATATAATATTGACCCCCTTGAACCCCACTTTTATATAGTACAACTGGGGTTTACAGGGGGTATACCTTTTTATTAGCTCAACGTCACGTAGTGACGAGGTGAGCTTTTGGGATCACTTTTTGTCCGTCGTCCGTGCGTGCGTGCGTGCGTGTGTGTGTGTGTGTGAATTCGGGTTTAACGTCGCTTTCAACAATTTTTCAGTCATATCACGACGGTGTCTGGTTGCGACAGGGAGCTCAATGCTCACGTTTATAGTGCTGCCTCACTGAAGTATCATGTCCCAGACACATTACATGATACCACACCCAGTCACATTATCCTGACACTGGATCGACCAGTCCTAGCTCTTCCCCGTAAACCTGAGTGCCAAGCGAGGAGCAGCTAGTACCATTTTTAACGACTTTGGTATGTCGCGGCCCGGGATCGAACCCCAGACCTCCCGTTCCCCGGAGCGGACACTCTACCAACTGAGCTATCGGGGCCGGTGCGTGCGTGCGTAAACAATTTCTTCAAACGACATCTCCTAAACCACTGATAGGATTTTGACCAAACTTCACAGGAATGATCCTTAGGTAGTCCCCTTTCAAAGTTGTTCAAATGGTTCCGGTCCGTTGCACATCTAGGTCACAGGAGCCAAAAATAGATTATTTTCACTGAAAACTTAAAAAATCTTCTCTGAAACCACAAGGCCCAGGTCTTTGACATTTGGTATGAAGCTTCATCTAGTGGACCCCTACCAAGATTTTTCAAATTATAGAGCTGGGGCAAAAAATGTCCCCGCCCCGGGGCCCTTTGGTTTTACACAGGCTTATATAGGGAAAATCTTTAAAAATCTTCTTCTCTGAAACCACAAGGCCCAGGACTTTGATATTTGGTATGAAGCTTCATCTAATGGACCTCTACCAAGATTGTTCAAATTATAGCCCTTTGGCCAAAAATGCCCCCTATCCGGGGCCCTTTGGTTTTACATAGAATTATATAGGGAAAATCTTTAAAAATCTTCTTCTCTGAAACCACAAGGCCCAGGTTTTTGATATTTGGTATGAAGCTTCATCTAATGGACCCCTACCAAGATTGTTCAAATTATAGTGCTCGGTCAAAAAAATGCCCCCGCCCTGGGGCCCTTTGGTTTTACATAGGCTTATATAGGGAAAATCTTTAAAAATCTCCTTCTCTGAAACCGCAAGGCCCAGGACTTTGATATTTGGTATGATGCTTCATCTAAAGGACCTCTACCAAAGTAGAAGTAAAACAAAGATCAGGAATTGATACAATTAACTTACTCTACCCATAAAAGACACCAAAGGGAAAGAAATACAAACATTAAGCGACCAGACCATAATGGAAACCTAAACAAAGGAAGGCCATAAGGACAGTTACTTTCCCACAAAATGGCCATATGGCCATCCAAAATTAAAAGACACAAGTGATACACACAGTAAGTAACAAACAACAACATAAATAAATTGCCACAGAAGAGCCGCCTTGGAACGGTCAGTGGAAGATTTCCACTGGGGGGCTTAAATCGATTTTACGTGGCCACAATCCTCGCTCTTACTTCCGTCGCGATTTAGACAAATAATTTGTTCAGTCCGCATGAAGGCCTCCTAACTCATCAGTGCAACATCTCCGTGAACACAAAAATCAAAGAACCACAGAGGTGAGACAACGGTGAGGACTCGACAGCAAGAAACCACTGAAATGCTGGAGCAAAAGAAAACCAACAGTTAGACTCCGATGAGCCCGACCAGAGACAGAGCATCAGGCACCAACCAACATTACCTTGAATTAGATCTCTCTAATTCTCAATAAGCCTTTACGTTGGAGCCGTCATTGAATCTGAGGCCTGACCCACCGGCGTGCAATTAAAGAGGGAAGCAAAGTTGCCAACCGTGATTGGGTTAACTACCATGCATGCAGTCTGTCGTATAATATCCATGTACTCAATTTTTTTATATCGAAGAATGATTTTACGAAATTGGGTGCTGAAGTCATTGCGGTTATATATTTTTCTGAATTTATATACTAAGTTACCATAAAATTCGGGTTCCGATAGACCTTGTTGCAGAAGAGATTTAAGTCCAATATTGAATTTTGAAATTAAATCAGAATGGCGTCTATAAAATTTTGAAAAGGCTTTGCGTAGTTTATGGTACCGATAACCCTGATTAAGGAGTTTAGCCGTTAATAATTTATTACGAGTGTTGAAGTCAGTTACATGACTACACACTTTAGCAAATCAAATTAATTGCGAAATATAAACGCCATAGGATGGCGTACGAGGAACATCACCATCCAAAAAAGGAAAATTTACAATCTCAAAATCAGTCATCGTGTTTATCATAAATTTTGCACGAAACAAATCCATCTACAATAGATAGATGTAAATCCAAAAACGGGGCCTCGGTATCAGAAGAATTTGCTTTATTTAACTGAAGTTCTAGGGGGTAAATCTGACTGATCAAAATAGGTATTATCAATATTTAATAAATCATCTAAATATCTAGAAGTTGAGCTAAAAGCTTCAATAATTTCAGATTGGTTATCAATTAGAAGCGACAAAATGAAGTCTCTTTCATAACAATACAAGAACAGATCAGCCACAAGAGGTGCGCAATTAGTACCCATTGGAATACCCACAATTTGTCTAAATAACTTAGTACCGAATCTAATATAAATATTGTCAAGTAGAAAGGTGAGGGCGTCACACACTTTCTGACATGACCAAAGTGTATAATTCTTATGCTCTTTAGAAGTGAAAAATGCATTTCTGACATTACATGCAAGATAGAGAGAATCTTCTCTGTGAAAAGCCCATTCAATTAAATCATTAAGCTTTTCTTTTATAAGATTATGAGGAAGTGTAGTGTAAAGAGTGGAAAAATTGTAGGTAGACAGACTAGAAGCACGAAAATGTCTGGATTTCAATTTATTTAAAACCTCATTCGAATTTTTTATAGACCAAAACCGATTTCTTCCTGATCTTTCAAAGACTTTATCCCAATATTTAATTACATGCGTTTTAATAGCAGTAAGACAGGAAGTTAATAATTTAGAAAGTTCAGTGGTAGTGCAAGAGCTAGAATTTGCAATAAACCGTGCTTTGTAAGGTTTTTTATGAAGTTTTGGTAACCAGTATAGCGTAGGAAGCTTGTCTTGGCCTTCATTAGCACACACAGCAAACTTGGTGGCTGAAAGACAAACATGTTGATCTACTATAGCTCTCTCTTCAGCTAAAGGCTGAAGTTCATAGGCCTTAGTACCACCAAGCTCCTGCTTAAGCGTGTTAACATAGTGGAGCCGTCACACAACGACGACGTTGTTAGCGGCCTTGTCTGCAGGGGCCAAAACAAACTTCTTATGAAATTCTTGAATACCTAGTTTAAGATGACGTAAAGAGGTCTTGGGCTTAGGAGGTAATAAGTTAGTATTTTGAGAATAGAAAGAAATGCGTTTATTCACTAGTTTTAAAATGCTTAGTTTCCCGTCCTTAAGGGCTTTATGCTCAACATACTCCCGCTTACACCATCGATTACCGAATTCATTCAAGGAAGCAGCGATTTCATCTCTACATTTACTGAAATCAATTTTAGAAGGAAACCGATATTTCGGTCCTTTAGAAATTATATTCCTTATCCTAGAATCAGGAATAATTTTCAAATTGCCAGTAATTACATGACCAGCAGCAGGATAGCAATTCTTTGAGTTTTTACAATCACATGAATCAGGAGTATTAGTATCAATATCAAGATCTGAAACAAGTTTATTGAAACAAGATTGATCAAATTATAGCCCTTGGGCCAAAAATACCCCCGCTCCAGGGCCCTTTGGTTTTACATAGACTAATATAGGGAAAATCTTCTTCTCTGAAACCACAAGACCTAGGACTTTGATATTTGGTGTGACATTTCATCTAGTGGACCTCTATCAAGATTGTTCAAATTATAGCCCTGAAACCAAAAATGCCCCCGCTCTGGGGCTGTTTGGTTCTACACAGACTTAATATAGGGAAAATCTTAAAAAATCTTCTTCTGTGAAACCACAAGGCCTAGGTCTTTGATATTTGGTGTGAAATTTCATCTAGTGTACCTCTATCAAGATTGTGCAAATTTTAGCCCTGGGGACAATAATGTCGCCGCTCCGAGACCCTTTGGTTTAACATAGACTTATAAAGGGAAATCTTTGAAAATCTTCTTCTCTGAAACTGCAAGGCCCAGGTCTTTGATATTTGGTATGGAGCTTCATCTAGTGGACCTCTACCAAGATTGTTCAAATTACAGCCCATGGGCCACAAATGCCCCCACCCCGGGTCCCTTTGGTTTTACATAGACTTATATAGCCCCGGGGCCATTTGGTTTTGCATAGGCTATGCTTATGTAGGGGCTATCTTTAAAAAAATCTTCTTCTCTGAAAGTGCAAGGCCCAGGTCTTTGATATTTGCGTGTAGCTTCATCTAGTGGTCCTTTGCCAAGATTGTTCAAATTATAGCCTTTGTTGATATTTGGTATGAAGCTTCACCTTTAAGACCTACCTCAACATTATGCACAATAAAGCCCTGGGGCCAATAATGACCCTCCCTGGGGCCCACTTGTTACACTATGGATCAGGTGAGCGATTCAGGGCCATCATGGCCCTCTTGTTATTCTAACGAGTACCTACAATCTATATTTTGAGCAGAAATAAGAAAAAATATCACAATTTTTCATCTTGAAATTTTAGTGTGTGTTTTTTTTTTTTTGGCGGTAAAGTTTACAATGTATTTGTATAGGTGTGTTTTCGTAATCAGTCCGACCCAAGACGGAAAACATCACTGAGGATCGAAAATCCATCTTGAAGAACAACACATCTTTTCCATCTTGTTAACGGTACACAGCCATTCTGTTTAATTCAACCTTTTTTGTACCAAATGAAATCTTCCTCCTTATATATAGCATGAGTCCATTTCGAAATTTAGGGGCGTCAGGTTATGTTTTCTTTAAAATTTATTCGGGAAATGGCTCTACTTTTTGCTAGCAGTGTAGGCCCTGATCAGACGTTCTGTGGCGTCTGATCTGGGCCTGCACTGTTTGCCAGGGTACCTGTTTTGGGGTGTCTGGTACTAAATGGGATAATAAATCCATAAGAAGTTTAAACGTGGTGTGAAACTTAACTGATGGAAGTTCGATCTGGTATCGAGTCGCTCGTCCTCGTAGTTATTTTTGGGGCTCTGCAAGATCATGTGCAAAAAAATCCATAAAACAACTGCCAATTTGGATAATAACCTGATAAAGGTAGGAAGAACTTTTGTAAAGCTAACCAAAGACATTACCGGTATAAGCCATCGGGCCTATAGAATGGGTACGCCATCGGCGCATGACGGGTGGATTTGACTCGGCTGGGAAAATGGTCGTGAATGGGTACAATAAATTCCAGTGTAGCCCCGTTCTGTGGCCTCTGGTCTGGGTCTACACTGTTTGCGTCTTTTGGTGTTCATGAGTGAAATAAGAATCGACCTTGCACAGAAAACAAATCAAATTTTCTGTTTCTTTCATGCTCTAATCTATTTTAATGCAACAATCACCACAGAGAACAAACTTTTTCTATGACCATTTCGCGTCGGTTTACACAGCTTTGGATCTAGAAAATAGCTTGGAATGTTACTCTGTCAAATCGTTAGTTTGTAAGTTGCATTCCACATGTTCAAATATTGCCCGCAGTTGCTGAGCTTATCTGGCGTCGCGTGCATTAATTACGTTACGTCGGCGCTAAAAGTGACGTCATCAGCGTTTTAATGAGCGAACGTGCGTTTTGAACAGTCCCGAGGGTGAACGTGGTAAGAATAACAGAAACTTAAGCAGAAACGGTATTATTTAAACTGGTCTAATGAGCAGAATTTCACTATCCGTGAACAGACGAATCAGATTAAATGCCAAAATTAAGATAGGCGCATTAACGCTTGAAATGGACTCTTCCAGCTTTGAATTTGGACGCATCCATTCTAGCAAGCAGGGTGTTAGGCATCCGGGGGAGGGGGGGAGTGAGTGAGTGTTTGAGTTTTACGTCCCACCAACAGCTAAGGTCATACGGAGACGGACCTCGGTTTAAAGACTCATCCGAAAGTCTGGAGAAGCCCGGGATCGATCCTGCGACCCCTGGTTTACAAGGCGAGTAGCGTAACCACTACACCACGGAGGCTTCTATGGGGATGGGGGGGAGGGGGGAATTGGGTTTGATTGATTGGGGTTCAACGGCACGTTAACCCTTATGGGTCATTTTACGTCATCTCCCAGAGAAAGGGAGAAAAAGAGATAGAAAACTTAGAGACAATAGAAGAGAAAACAGTGAAGGACAGGGGAGAAGAGGAAAATGAATGGAAAAGTTCAGAAATAACAACATTCCCCCTCTACCCTTATATACCTGCTACAAGGATGGCACATTACGAAAACACGCCTATACAAATACATTGCCACCTTTATCGCCGAAAAAATGAAAATTTTATGATGAAAAATTGTGATATTTTTCTTATTTCTGCTCAAAATATAGATTGTGGGCACGCGTTAGAACCGCCTCGATGAGGCGGTTCTAACGAGTACCCACAATATATATTTTGAGCAGAAATAAGAAAAACAAGGTATACCCCCCCCCCCCCCCCCCTCTCCCGGAAATCCCAGTTTTACTATATAAAAGTGGGGTTCAAGTGGGCTCAAACTATATAGGCGTGATTTCGTGATGAGGCCTTTTTTGTCCAACTGTAAGATACGCGACACCGTCTCACCTATCGATGGTAAACAGTGTACTATTTAGATTACATGTACCGGTTAAATATGAATTCCCCGCTGAGAGCCCCTGAATGCAGAGGTTAAATTACGTCTTGCACGATTGAAAGGAAAATCTTTCGGTTACGCGACCTTGAGAAAAGATATTTGATTTCTGTTTTAACGGAATCAAAAAGTAAGTAAACATTTAATGTTTTAGCTGCCGATTTTGTTTTTCTGTTGGTCGTGCATTTTATGTCGCGCCCCTTCCCCCGGGCATCCTGGTGTATGAATGTCATTTGACGTGTCACCAGTAACAATTCTGATTCTGACTACGTGTTGGAGCTCAAAACCCTATTAAATTCCACACTAATACTAGTGTTAGATCCTCATGAGTTGGATGTCTTTGTTTAGTTTTGACCTTTTTTGTACCAAAATGGAATCTTCCTCCTTATATATAGCAGGAGTCCATTTCGAAATTGAGGGGGTTCGGGTTGTGTTTTCTTCAAAATTTGCTTGGAAACTGAACGTTCTGCCAATAGTGTCGGCTCTGGCTTTCTGCGGCCTCTGATCTGGGCCTGCACTGTTTGCCAAGTACCCGTTTTGGGGGTTTCCGGTTCAGAAATGTTTAATAATAGTAACGGATATAATGTATGGCGGGGAGAGGAGAGGGGAAAAGTATGGAAAGCCAATCACGTATTAAATTATTTCGAAGCATACAATAAGCATGTTAACTAGTCGGAGCAAAGAGACCTGTTGATGCACGTCTCATTCACCATATTTGCATTATTTGCTGGCTCCCAGCTTGCACATTGTCAATATTGGAAAAACATGTAACCAGACCCCCTTAAATGTCAGGGGGGGGGGGGGGGGGGGGGGTCTGGTTACCTGTTTTTCCAACACCGATTACCAGCAGACAATGGAAATAAGGTGAATATATTGTACAAGGAAGTTCTAGCGTCTTATCAAACAAGGTAGTGTTACAAAAGATTGACATTGTATCAAAATTGTTCTAAAAACGTCAGAAAGCCGAAAAGTTTGCGTGGCGAGGTCGACTTCGTCTCCTAAACCTCGAATTTGGGCCTTTCTGACGTCTTTATGGTAGTTTTTATTTAACGGCAAGCTCTTTTGGTAGGGTGCATCTCACGTTACCACTTGGGTTGGTGAGGCAAATGTGCTGTGAATTTTGAATCACTGGGGCGACCAACTGATACTGGCTTACAGTCGGGCTAGGCCTGCTGTCCTTCCAGCAGGTATGGGCAGAGGCGGAATGCTATTTCTTCTGTTTCTTCATTTCCATTAATTTTCTTCTGTTTCTACATTTCCGTTCAATTTCTTTCTCTTTCATATCCTCTATCTCTCCTCCCTTTCTCCGAAAGACGACACAAAATGAGCCATCCCAGCAGTCACATGACGAAACTAGAATACTGTCGATGGCGCGCCATCGCAAATCCCCACGTTTTCTACAGAGGGGCCAAGTACCGAAAACCCCTCACCCCGGGCCCTAATTTGACTCCATGGTCAAAATATCACCTGTATTATATTCTACTAATCATGCCCTTCAATTTCATATGCCACATGACTATGTTCCAAAAAACTTAAATTTTGACCCTTTGACCCCTCTCCCAGGGCCCCAATCTGACCCAAGGGTCAAAATTTTACTTGTAGTTTATTCTACCCATTATCCCCTTCGCATTGATATGCAACATGACTATGTTCTGAAAAACTTTAATTTTGACCCCCGACCCCCCCCCCCCTCCCCAAGTCCGACCCGCAGGGCGTGACCTAGGGGTCACAGCCAAAATCCCGTTCAATATGTTTTACTTTTTTCATAACTAAGTACATGTGCAAAGTTTGGCATCAAAATCTTCAAAATTGACTTTGTAATTGAATTTTATTGATATTTGACCTTTTGACCCCTCCCCAGGGCCCCTGGGGGCGGGGACAAAAAAAAAATGTGCTCTTGCGCAAGCCATTCATGTAAGCAACTCGCATACCAAATTTGGTTGAATTCCGGCTAACGGTTTAGGAGGAGATAGCCGGACAGACAGACAGACAGACAGACGGACGGAGGCGATAACAATATCCCCACTTTTTTTCAAAAACGTGGGGATAATTATGACGTCGCATCAACGTCGGTGCAACGTCATGGCTTTTTTGCAACCTCACATCAACGTCGGTGCAACGTCGTGACGTTGCACCGACGTTGATTTGACGTTGCCCTTGAGACGTGTGCCTGCTGGGCATAAAGGGTGAAGCATCACTACCGCCAACTACAGATACAGCTTCCCACTAGAACAATCTCGGCACGAAGGCTGTTAGATACTTCCAGGACAAATGTTTCCACTAATTATATAATGCATAATTCATGAATTTTTGTTTTTATCAGCCTTTATGTCTTTTCTTAACTATTTTTTTTTCTCAATTAAATTCAATTACACATAATCCTCATGAATGCGGGGGTGTTGCAGAATGGATGAATGGTGACAACCTACGTCAAAGCGCAGGTATCGGATCCTTTAGCTCGCGTATCGGGTACATTCATTTTGCAGCAATTTTGAAAGCATTTTCGGTCATGAAAAGGGAGAATCAGCAAACGGGGTCTGTTGGGGACTTCGAAGCTTAAATAAACCATATACACCACAACAAAGACTTGAAAAGGTCTTAAAGGAGTGAACACCTAATTGCAATAAGCCGGTAAGTCGTCACTTTCGTGCAATGTTTTGTTTGAGTTGAGGTATTACTTCTCGGTCAACACTATTGAGGTCAATTTGGAGATGTTGCTTCCGATTTTGTGAGACTTTTACCCTCATTGAGATTGGTTGACATCTCAAGCCCTACCGTCCTTATAGCAACCACTAGGGTTTAAGTGCTTGGCAAGACTGCACTTCCTGTGTTCAGTTCCTTTTAGTGGATAAAGCATTTTTCTACCACCACAGGCACATTTTAAAACCGTGCTCGTGGCCTTTGTTTGTTTGATTTAAGGTTTAACGTCCCCCGTCAACACTGTAAAGGTCATTTTAGAGACGTTGCTTCCAATTCTGTGGGACTTTTACCAGACATTGAGATGAAATGACATCTCAAGCCCTGCCGCCCAATGAAACCAATAGGGTTTATAAGCATGGACGGGCCTACTCGCACCGCTATCCCTGGGCAGGCTTGGGCCTCTAAGCGGTTTACCAGTACTCATGTGTGCTCGGTTTCAGCTCTGCGTGGAAGCATCATGCAGCCCATCTATTTCTTCAAGCCCCGATGGGCGAGGGCCGATCGTGGCCCTTGAAATCTGGAAAATAATGCCAAATGGTTCGGATATTACTGCCATGACGTAGGTTGTCTTAATAGATTTTGCATGCTCTGTTTAACGAGACTGTTCACAAAAGTGTTTACGATAAAAATAACCCATCTTGTACCAGAAACCCCAAAACGGGTACCCTGGCAAACAGTGCAGGCCCAGATCAGACGCCGCGTTCTGCGGCGTCTGATCAGGGCCTACACTGTTTGCAAAAAGTTCAGCCCTTTTCCTAATCAATTTTGAAGGAAACACAACCTGACCCTCCTTAATTTTGAAATGAGTGACTGTGAGTGAGTGTTTGAGTTTTACGTCCCACCAACAGCTAAGGTCATACGGATACGGGACCTCGGTTTAAAGACCCATCCGAAAGTCTGGAGAAGTCCGGGATCGATCCGACGATCCCTGGTTTACAAGGCGAGTAGCGTAACCACTACACCACGGAGGCTTCTAAAATTTTGAACCTCAAATAATAATAAAAAAAAAATTTGAAATGGACTCATGCTATATATAAGGAGGAAGATTACATTTGGTACAAAAAGGATTAAAATCGTGAGCTTACATGTAGTTGCAAGTTGCGAAGGCTGGTCAAACTGCGCGGATGCACGGGCTGCTCAGTCTTACATGGCCGAACATGTCAACTTATACCTTTTCTTGTGCACAGGCTTACCCTAGACTGGAATCAGTCCAAAAGATTAACCAATATCTTCTCAATTGTATTATGTTTGATTTGAGGTTTAACGTCCCCGTCAACACTGTAAAGGTCATTTTGGAGATGTTGCTTCCTATTTTGTAGGACTTTTACCCGACATTGAGATGAAATGACTTCTCAAGCCCTGTCGCCCAATGAAACCGATAGGGTCTATATAAGCATGGACGGTCCGACTCGCACCGCTTTACCTGGGCAGGCTTATATCCTCTAAGCGGTTTACCAGTACTCGTGTGCGGGTCGGATTCAGCTCTGCGTGGAAGCATCATGCAGCGCATATATTTCTTCAAGCCCCTACGGGCGGGGGCCGTCTCAATTGTATTAGCACTGAATTTATATTATTCTCCTCTCTGATACTTCCTGATCTCCGAAACTTTTGGATTCATTTGGTGCTATGGGATGGAAGTCATTGCTTTTGAACTGGGTTAAAATTAAAAAGCTTATAAATGAATGGACTGTTTCCAGTCTAGGGCTTACCCGTGCTTAACCCAAACAGTCCGTTCATGTCGTCTGCTTCTTCTTCTTACAAACTTTTCAGACAGTTTTGCATATTCAGACAAACAGTGTGACCCTGATCAGACTGCTCATAAAATCTGATCTGGACTATCCTGCAGACGACAAAGTAGACGTCAGCTGTTGTGATTGGCACGTTAGGGACTTATTCATATTGCATGCGCTAATTTCTGGCTTTTCATGTCAAACATGTTAGATTTAATATCATAGTTAGAAGTCGGTTTATTTTAGCATGACTTTGTGTTGCGCTTTTATGACACCTAATCGATTGATAACGCATGTATTATCCACAATTTGGAGTGTAGGACAATGGGTACACCACGCTCATTTTGTCATTGGTGAACAAAACAAATTCTTGTGGTGGACAAAATCTAACACCTGATAAACTTTTATTGGTGGACAAAATTGAGCGGAGTGTAAACTGCTGAATAAATAATCAAAGCACTGAGAGTGCTGATGATGCGATTGTCTGTGATCTTTGGATTTTGCGTCAATCAGACTTATAAAGAATTTATTCTTGCATAAATCCCTATGAGCATAGCTGTTTGAAGCTATTCTGGGCCAGAAGGCGCATTCATGTTGAAAATATAAAATTAACGTGCTGCATGAATATGGGTTTTAAACGTTGGATATAAAAAAAATGCATCACGTGAACAAGTCCGTGAAATGAACACCCCGTTAAACCCCACTTTAAATAGGGAAACCTGGGGCTTACGGGGGTATACATTATTTTTCTGCTCCAAGACATAGGTTATGGGTACTCGTTAGAACCGCCTCATTGATGCGGTTCTAACGAGCACCCACAACCTATGTTTGAAGTACAAATAACAAAAATATCACAGATTTTCATCAGAAAAGTAGCCATTTTGGAAGTGTGAAATAAAGCTCTATGTCGCACGGGTGTGTTATCGTAATGGACTTTGCTACGCGTCGTCGCCATGAACGTAGCATTTTTGTTTTATGTTGACGAAATTGAGGAACAGACGCTATCGTTTTAGCGTTTTGAAGTAGTCACCATGTCATATTGGTTTTACGGTCGCATCTGAAGAGGTGATATGGAGTTGTGGGTACTCGTTAGAACCGTCTCAGCGGAAGGGAGAGAATTATCGTAGAAATAATTTCATGATCAATCCCCACGAAAGAATATTGCCGGCCCCGGCAGGGTCGAACCCGCGTCCTACCGATCATCAGTCAGACGCTCATCCGACTCCGCTACCGACCAGCTGTATGGTTATGATATTTTTGTGCTCACACAGCCTCCGTTGCCTAGTGTAGGGCGCAGACTCTTAATCGTTACATTACGAAAACATGCTTGTCTAAATAGATTGGAAATTTTACCACCAAAAACAGAAAATTATCTATTGGAAAATTGTAATATTTTTCCTGATTTCGGCTCAAAAAATAGATTGTGGGTACAAGTAAGAACCGCCTCGGCAAAGTTGTTCTAACGAGTACCCACAATCTATGTTTTTGAGCAGAATGAAAAATAATGTATACCCTATTTTACTATATAAATGTGGGGTTTAAGGGGGTCAAAATGATATATGTGTGTTTTCGTGATGGGTCTCTGAAAACCAAAATATCATTATTCCTTGTTATTGATTTAAACACACCATGAACCCATATATGCCTAACGTCTTTTGGGGAGCATTTTGCAAACATTGCAGACCCAGATCAGACGCCACAGCGAGCATATTTCTGCTAACAATACAAAACCTGACTCCCCTATTATTGGATATAGGCCACTCCAAACGGATTAGCTTGGAGATTCCGTTAAATGATGCATAGAATTAAATAATCGACCTGCACTGCATACTTTTAACCCGTTTTATACTAAACTCCGTTCAGAAAATCTGAATCATCGATTTTTTCGTTTCTCGCTTTTAATACTCATTTCAGCCCATACATCACTATGGGAAAGTTTTAGACCTCACCCTCCGCCGATTTCTCCAGCAAGTCGTGTGCCTCTGCGACAGATAGGTAAGGCTGTGATTATTTGGAGAAAATCGCAAAATCTATATTTTCTTTCACAGACTAAGACATTCTGACAGGTTCGACACACCCTTTTAAACCATATATAGAAGTGGTTACTGCTCTTGTACATTACAAGGGCGTCTATATTTTATTTGCACGATCACTCCATGGAAAAGCATTAGCTGTGACACCACATCTGATATCGGTATAATTCTTTTTGACGACTGTTGACAGCACATCGCACTAGTGACTCCCCGTTCCTAGTGAGCCTCTATCTAGCCATTCGAATATAAGGTGTGTCGCAATTGCATATCTATTTATAAAGTGCGTCACATGGATTTGAATATTTATTATTTTACCTGACAATCATCGTCAAATGGACTTAGTCTGTGCTCCCATTTCTTTGTTTTGCAATTTTCTCCAAATAATCACAGCCTTTCCTGACTGTCGCAGAGGCATACGACTTGCTGGAGAAATCGGCGGAGGGTGAGGTCTTAAACTTTCCCATAGTGATGTATGGGCTAAAATGAGTATTAAAAGGGAGAAACGAAAAAATCGATGATTCAGATTTTCTGAACGGAGTTTAGATAGAATCATCAACCTTATATCAGTATGGCACAAGTCCATTTCAAAACTTAGGGGTTTCAGGTTTCGGCTTCTTCAAAATTTATCTGGAAACTGACTGAACCTTTCGTAAACAATCAGTTTAGGCCCTGATAAGACACTGCGTTCTGTGGTATTTGATCTTTGTCTGCACTGTTTGCCAGTTACCAGTTTTTGAATTACCGGTACAAAATGGGTTAATTGTACTGAGGCAGCATCAAATTGGTTAATTGTCCTGATCTATATTGTTAAATAAAATGTTTAAACCAGATGGAAGGGATTTTCCGGATCGGGTAATCAGCTTCCTTTTCCGTTTTGAGACCGGTTTGGGGCGAAACGTCTATGTCGCGAAACATCTTGTTACCGCGGTTGTCACAGGTTTTACCATTGGCGTGCCTTGTGTTCTTCCGCTGATACGCCATCAATGCTTTTCATTGATAAGAACTCTTGTGAACAAATCGATTATTGAAAAAAAAGACAGTAGGATATATGCCTTCATGATGCTGATTAATAGAACATACAAACTTAAAATATTTAGTTTAACTGAAAGCCTATTGTGAAACTTTTCAAAATGTTTTGAATATGGAACAATATTTTTTTTCACGGAGAATTTTGGTGGTTCTTCGGCCGTTTGCATTAGCGATCAGATATCAGCTTAAGTGTCCCCTCTGGTGTGATTGTGAGACAATCGCACCAAAAACAGCACGTCGCTTTATTAATGGGGCGCAACGTAAACGAATTTCGGTTCGGTTCGGTTCACCTGTTCGGTTTACTGAAAATGCAAAGCCAAAAATTTGAATAAATGATTCGGATTGATTTCAGCGTGTATTTCTAGCGAGGCTGCTACAACATTTCCTGTCACGGTTTTGGTTTGACTACTGGTTCATTGCTCATGCTCTCTGGATTCTGCGTTTAGTGGAGAGTTAAATGTACGCATTGTATTTCTATCAAAAAAGTCTAGCTGCTTCTCAACCAGATTGTATCGAATGATAGGTTGATTGACATATTATTGATTAAAGAAAAGGTAGAAGCCTTCGTAGTAGGTGGTTAAGCTATCGCCTCTTAAACATGGTATCGTGGGTTCAATTCCGGGTTTCTCCAGTCTTTTGGATGAGTCTTGTCCCTGTAACCTACCTTAGTTGTTGGTGATACGTAAAACACACACACACACACACACACACACACACACACACACACACGCACACACACACACACACACAGAGAGAGAGAGAGGAAAGATCGTCACGGTATTAAATTGACAGATAAGTGCATTGAGAGATTTTCAGTCCCTAGTCAGTTTTAACAAGTTAAGTGTTCTGTAAATATTTTCCTTATTGAGTTACTTGTAAATAGCATTTTTTAAGGTTTCTTTTTCTCCTATAAACGAAAAATCGAAAAACCTCCAAAGGTTAGTATCCGAAATCGAACTGAACCCAGAGAAGCAGCCCTGCTTTATTAACCCTTGACCTGCTGAATATTTATATATGCCACACCCACTACCTATTATCAACCAATCAGATTACTTGATGCAAATTATTGCAACCAATTCACAATCTGAATGGCAAACAATGTAGGTCCTGATCAGATGGCAGAAGCCATCTCATCTGGAACTTCATTATTTGGACAATTAGGCATATCTGGGCTCAGCAGGACAAGGGTTAATAGAATATTTTAAGCAGGTATTTTTCTTTGCAGCGTTAGGCCGTCAAAATGAGTATTAGTTGGACGAAGAATATGCTTGGTTTTAGACTAAGCGATAAACAGATGGAAGACATTCCGTATCCAAAGTTAGAACTTACCACCCACGTGACCATTAAGACTGTTCAAGCAGGCGGACTACTCGGGTCATGTTTAGTCGCGCCAGTTTCCGCCATGGTCAGACCGGATACGCGCAACTGGGCGGAAATCCAGCAGAGAATGGCGATTTATGGGAAAAACGGCATGATAGTTGGTTTGGTACTTGGGCCTTTCATGACTATGTTGCGGCTGAGGAATATTGAAACGGACGACGCTGTTCGGGACCGGTGTTATCGTTTACGGCGGAATAGGAACCAAGTTCGTGTGGACCAAGGATCGATAGTGGGTGCTCTTGGAGGATACGGCCTGGCGGCAAATGGCGTTTTCGGTTCTTTTGCAAACAACCTCCTTTTCGGTACGGTGGTTGGGATGTCTTCAGGAATAGTTCTGTCCGCCTTATTAAATAGCGTAGTCTCGGCGTAATTTTTTTAGAATCGATGTGCAATGACAGTGACAGTATGGATATGGTTGCATCTGGAGTCGTGCTCTTTCCAAAATTACGAGATTAACCACTGGGCAAATGGCTTTTACACAACATCGTATCAACATCGACGTTGATACAACAATCTATACACGTGTGCCCGCCCACTGGGTATGTACTCTGAGCGTGATTTTAGAAAGAGGTCGACATTGATATGCAAAGACTGTGACAGAATGAGACTGATTTGAGTTGTCATAGTGAGATGGACTTTCCTTGGTACTCAAAAATTTAAATATGAATTCATTTGTACCAGTGGATATATTTTACAGCAAATGTGTCAGAATGTCTTGGACTACCTTAACCTTTGAAGCGTCAGGCATGATTATTGGGTACGATTTTTTCAAATGTTTTTCTCCTATTTCTGAGAAAGTAATGGTTTATATTTTATGTGACCGTGGTGGGCATACGATTCACATGCAGAGTGAGTGTTTGAGTTTTACGTCCCACCAACAGCTAAGGTCATACGGAGACGGGACCTCGGTTTAAAGACTTATCCATTCACATGCAGACGATTCAGATGAAATACAAAAAACATACAACAAACATATCGCCTGCTGATGTTTGACTTTTAATCGGCAAGGCGTATCGACCATAGTTCAAACGACACTGTTATATTGTTTAAATTGCTGTGTATATTTTAGTTATGAATACTGGTTGTTGAAATATATACGTACATTGTATATAAAGAGTTCACTCAAATGATGTGCTCTGCTGAACTGAACATCATACCCCAAATTCATTGCATAACCGTTCCAGCAGCAACGACTAGAAAAACATCATAGAGCAGTGGGCCGCGTTCAGTGGAGACCTAGGTCAGACCTACCCATTTATAACACGATTTTTCGTGCCTGGGTATGGACAGCGAAGTAACATGCATAAGGAAATTTTAAATACTTTTATGTATTAAGTAACATGAAAAGAAGACAGAAGGGGATTATGTGGAATCTTACGGATACATTGTCTGATCTGAGTCAGCGGCCCTGCTGTGCGCATATGTCAAGGGACACATTATTGCTTGTTTCGGCTCATCAAAGTTTTTTTTTAACGTTTCAGCTGCGCCATATGCGTTTCGCGCCAGAATAAGTCGAACTTCAATGGCTCGAACACCTTTGGGACCATGAAAATTTGTTCGAGAGAGGGGTATTTCGGGCCACTGAGGGTAAAATAAAGCTGAAGACCAAGAGGCATGATATTTAGGGATATCATTTATATCATCATATAGTGTGTACTCATTAGACTGAGGCGATTCTGATGGGTGCACACAACATTCTTTTCAAGACAAAACACGAAAAACCTTCCAGAAATTATCCTAATCATCCTAAAAATATGGGTAATATCTGGAGCTTTGAGAATATTTCTGGAGGGGACTCGAGATTGAGGTCGAATTAACCATGATGGTACACGAGCCATTGAAGTGTTACTGTAGGTCGATATGCATTATGGGTACACGTCCGTATGGTGAATGCCAGTGTAAACCCCACTCAATATAGTGGCATTTGGGGTTTGTAAGGGCATAGGGGACTATATATTTTTTATCAAAACATAGATCCTGGGTGCTCGTTAGAACCGCCTCATTGAGGCGGTTCTAACGAGCACCCACATTCTATCTTTGGAACAGAAACCAAGAAAATATTAAAAACTTTCATCCGAAAAAAATGTCATCTTATACAGTCACAAAATAAAGAATTGTATCATATAAGCTGTTTTCTTTATGATTCGATGTTGACAGCTTGGTTTGGGTCGATTGTTTATCATTCGACCCAAAGTGACAAAGGTAATAGCTTTTCAGAAAATTTCAGTGCTGAAGTCCACTTGACTGTCACTAGTCGGAAATCCAGGTATAACTGCACTCTTCTTATCACTGTGAGTTCAGAGTGTTGCGTAAGAGGGTTATCTATATAAGCTGCAGTGGATTTGGATTTGGCAGTGTAGAGCCTGATCAGATGCCAGAGCTCAGATTCTACACTGTTTGCTTACAAAGGTTAAAGGAAACAGACTTAGGACCTTATTTCTCCAGCCTAAACTCGGGGACAGTCGACGTATCAGTGCTGTAGGTGCTTCGATTTCTAAATACGCCATTAACGCTTTGCATGCTGGGTATTTATTTTGCAGCAGACGGCATTTTGAAATTATATTTCTAATTTTCCCAGAAAATAGGATTTGATATCTCATGCAAATTGTCTCCTATGGAGACAATTTGCATGAGATAACAAGTCCTATTTTCTGGGAAAAATAAGAAAAATATCAACAATTTGTCGTCTGCTGAATTCGCCAAAACCGTGAGTGGTGAAGGTTAATTGAGACGATCATCTTCTGTGTATAGTTTTTGCTATAGTGTGTTAAATTATATTAGCTCATATATATTAGCTCATATATGACACAGATCGGCCCCCGCCCATAGATGCTTGAAGAAATATATGCTCTGCATGATGCTTCCACGCAGAGCTGAATCAGGCCCGCACACTAGTACTGGTAAACCGCTTATAGGATCAAAGCCTGTCCAGGAACCGCGGTGCGAGGCGTGCCTGCCGTCCATGCTAATAAACCCTGTTGGTTTCATTGGGCGACAGGGCTTGAGATGCCATTTCATCTCAATGTCGGGTAAAAGTCCCACAAAATTGGAAGCAACGTCTCCAAAACGACCTTTACAATGTTGACGGGGACGTTAAACCTCAAAATCAAACAAATATGACACAGATATTCATCCTTTGTTTGACGTCCCAGTCAACACTATTTAGGTCATTTTGGAGACGCTGCTTCCAATTTTGTGGGACTTTCACCCGACATAGAGGTAGATGAAATGACATCTCAAGCCCTGCCGCCCAGTGAAAGCGAAATGTTTATATGCACTGGACGGTATGACTTACACCACTTCGCTCCTTTTAAGCGGTTTACCAGTACACGTTTATGGCCAGTTTCAGCTCTGCGTGGAAGCAGCATGCAGCCCTTTCTATTTCTCCAAGCCCCGATGGGTAGGGCCGGAGCAACAACTTCGGTCAAATCCAGTTTCTATTTTTGGGGTGATCCCAGCTATAAACTGAAGTAAGCTCTTCGCTGCTGAAGTCCACGTAGCAATCACTGATTTGTCGGAAAACCAGATAACGGTTATTTATAGAAAATAGCTACGCTATTCTTATCCATGTTTTGTCAGAGTGTTGCGTAAGATTATACAATCTGGACTGGAATCATGGGTTGGGCTTGGCAAACTGTGTAGACCCAGATCAGATGTCGCAGAACGCGGCCTCTTATCAGGGTCTACACTGTATGCTTAAAAATGGAATTTAAGGGTTTAAATGAAACACTTTTCGCTTAAGAACAGGAATGTATCCCATTGAGAAACCCCATAACGGGTAATTGGCAAACAGTGCAGGCCCAGATCAGACGCAGAACGCGGCGTCTGATCATGGCCTACACTGTTTGCAAAAAGTAAAGCAATTTTGAAGAAAACACAACCTGACACCCCTAAAATTTTGAAATGGACTCCTGTTGTGTATAAGGAGAGAGATTCCATCTGGTACAAAAAGGGTTAAGGGTTAACAAACAGTCCAGAACTGTTTTCAAATCCAAAAGAGGCAATCGACCCACCAGTACTCTCAGTGCTTTGATTAGGGATATTCGTGATTTAAGCAGTGTAGAATCTGCTCACACGCCGCATCTGATCTGAGTGTACACTCTTGCCAGTCATTTTTTGGATGCTAGTCATATTTGGGTTGATACTAGACACAATCCTCTGTATAACACTTCATTGTAACAGGTTTTGGATATAACATGGTTTTGCATATAACATGGATTTGGATATAACATGGTTTTGGATATAACATGATTTTGGATATGAATTGGCTTTAAGACAGATACCCTAAGGTATAGAAGGGTTCATGTAATCTAAACTATTTTGTTTGGCCTATAGCACGGTTGTTTAACCAATTTGGTACCGGAAACCCCAAAGCGGGTACCCTGGCAAACAGTGCAGGCCCAGATCAGACGCCGCAGAACGCGGCGTCTGATCAGGGCCTCCACTGTTTGCTAAAAGTTCAGTTATTTTCCAAATAGATTTTGAAGAAACCCCAACCTGTCACCCCTAAATTTTGAAATGAACTCCTGCAAGATTCTATTTGGTACAAAAAGGGGTTCACGAATATAGTTTCTGCCAAGGATTCCAACAAAACACAAATTGATGAGTATTATGATGGTGACATTGCAACATTCAAGATAGAATTGTTGCTTGGAAGTTATCACAGTAGGTATTCAAAAAACCAGACTAAACTGTTTTTTCTCGGCCCCCGCCCATTGGGGCTTGAAGAAATATATGCGCTGCATGATGCTTCCACGCAGAGCTGAATCTGGCCCGCACACTAGTACTGGTAAACCTCTTAGAGGATCTAAGCCTGTCCAGGAACCGCGGTGCGAGGTGGACCGTCCATACTAATAAACCCTATTGGTTTCATTAGGCGACAGGGCTGGAGAGGTCATTTCATCCCAATGCCGGGTAAAAGTCCCACAAAATTGGAAGCAACGTCTCCAAAATGACCTTTACAGTGTTAACAGGGACGTTAAACCTCAAATCAAACAAACAAAAACTGTTGTTTTTTTTTTGTTGTTTTTTTTGTTGTTTTTTCTAATTTCAAATAAAGCTTGACATTTCATGTTAGTTTGCTAGGCCGATTTACATGATTTGTCAGGCTGAATTAACATGAAATACATGTACAATGAAATTCCGCTATTAAGACCACCTAAAATTAAGACTATTTCTGCTTTAAAAAGCTTATTTAGAAGGGTGCATTTATTGTTTCTTCGTTTTTTCTGCAAACAACGTCCTCTGGTCAGGGACCACTTTTGGGACTGTTCAGAAGTGGTCTTTAAGACCACTTTTGAACAGTCCCAAAGGTTGTCTTAATATAGGGATAACCTCTGAATCTATGAAAAGTCAAGAGAATGAAATGCAGTTTGCCAACATTTTTATTGGGACTTAAAGAGTTTAAAGTTTTCAGGGTTGACTCGTATCAACACTGATTAACCCTTAGAGTGCCAATCACAGTTAAAGCAGATGACATATTCAAGTATTCTTTGCTTTTGGGGTCGATTGTCTATCAATCGACCCAAAGTTGCTAAGCACAGAAGCTCATCAGTGCTTTAAGTCCTCGTGACTATCAGTGCAAGTATCTTTTAGAAAATATCAGCGTTAATTTTATCGCAGTAAGGTTGGGGAGTTGCAAGGTATGGATATCTATAGAATCTAATTGGGCTTGGCAAACAGTGCAGATCCTGATCAGACGCCGCAGAACGCGGCGTCTGTTCAGGATCCACACTGTTTACTTACAGTATCAGACGCCGTAAAACGTAGCGTCTGATCAGGGTCTACTTTTTTCCTTCAAAAACGGGAATTTAAGTTTCGTCGAAACACTTTAGTCTCAACCCACGTCTACCGCAAAACGCAGCGTCTGATCAGTGTCTATTTTTCCATAAAATCGGGAATTTAAGTTTTATCGAAACACTTTAGTCACAGCCCAGGACTATTTTCCCAGCCGGCCCAGAAACAATTCACCCACCAGTACTCTCAGTGCTTTGATTTAGAGACACAGTGTGAAACAAGTAGGCAATGGAATATAGAACTTTTATTCACACAAAATCATCACATTGACTTAAAAGTCCGTGTAATGACCCCGTACCCCAACTGAAAACCCCACTTTATATAGAGAAAACTGGGGTTTTACTGGGACATTCATTATTTTTCTTATTTCTGGTCCAAAACATATATGTTGTTAGAAATTGTTAGAACATCATTTTTGCGGCGGTTCTAACGAGCACACACAGCCAAGGTTTTGAGAATCCATAAGAAAAAATATCGAAAAAGTCATTCATGCACTGTGTTGTTCTAGCAAAAGCGACTAGCTTTTAAAATCGCACTCGCGCGCGCGCGCGTGCGTGCGTGCGTGCGTGTGTGTGTGTGTGTTTTACATCCTACCTACAACTAAGGACATATAGAAGCCTCCGTGGTGTAGTGGTTACGCTATTCGCCTTGTAAACCAGGGGTCGCAGGATCGATCCCGGGCTTCTCCAGACTTTCGGATGAGTCTTTAAACCGAGGTCCCGTCTCCGTATGTCCTTGGCTGTTGGTGTGACGTAAAACTCAAACACTTACTCACTCACTAAGGACACGAAGACGGGACCTACGTAGGTTTAGAGACTCATCCAAAAAATGATCGAGCCCATGATCTCTGGTTTCTGAGCCGAGTAGCTAAAGCATTTTTGGTTTGAAATATCATCATTTTCGTTTCAGGGAAGACTACTCGTTTTGGAAACAGAAAAAAAATAATAATAATTTTCACAGCATCTTAATCCTGCTAATTTTTATACGCCTGTTTAAAAATGACCGAAATACGTTATGCTCCTCGGTGTCTGTCCGTCCGTCTGTAAACTTTTCATTTCCGAATAACTCCTATACATTTTCTATCCGATTAATCTGAAACTTAACATATAGTTACACCATGGTGTGGAGAAGGGCATATGTTTTCGAGGTTACGGCCCACCAAATATTAACAGAAATATGCCCTTTTGAAAATTGCTGTAAACATGACTCCCACAATTAATATTCGATCAGGCTGGAATTTGACTGATGGGCTGCATGATGCTTCGACGCAGAGCTGAATCCGGCCCGCACACTAGTACTGGTAAACCGCTTAGAGGATCTAAGCCTGTCCAGGAACCGCGGTGCGAGGCGGACCGTCCAAGCTAATAAACTCTATTGGTTTCATTGGGCGACAGGGCTTGAGATGTCATTTCATCTCAATGTCGGGTAAAAGTCCCACAAAATTGGAAGCAACGTCTCCAAAATGACCTTTACAGTGTTGACGGGGACGTTAAACCTCAAATCAAACAAAGACTGATGATATACATGTACAGGCCATGATTTGGAGCAGTGTTTCCGGCAAACTCCTACAATTTGGATATCATCAAGCTGAAACTTGATATATAACTTGACCATGATGTGGAGCAGTGCATATTGTTTCTATGTTACGGTCCACGAAATATTCGGTGCCGCCCATCGGAGCTTGAAGGAAAAGATGGGCTGCATAACGCTTCCGCGCAGAGCTGAAACCGTCCATGCTTATAAACCCTATTGGCTTCATTGGGCGACAGGGCTTGAGATATCATTTCATCTCATTGTCGGGTAAAAGTCCAACAAAATTGGAAGCAGTGTCTCCAAAATGACCTATTCATTGTTCACGGGGACGTTAAAACCTCAAATCAAACAAATCAAGTCCACCAATATTAACAGTTATGCCCCATTGAAAATTTCCGTAAACGTTTTGTTTCTGGCTAACTCCCAACAGTTTACATTCGTTCAAGCTGAAACTTGATATATAGTTAGACCATGATCCTTTGGGGCTATGAAAAAGTGCTAGGAAAGGGGGTAGTTTCAGACACAGCTCCAGACCAGGAGGCATAATTTGGACGACTAATCTTTGTTGTGTGTACTCATTAGAATCGTCTCATTGAGGCGATTCTAATGAGAACACACAACATACATTGTCAAGATAAAATTAGGAATTAGTTCTCTCTAAATCACCCATTTTAAGTTGTTAACTGGTGTTGTCGGAAAATCTCAGGGGTATCAACAACGAGTTTTTGTTTTTGTTTGTTTTGAGGTTTTACGTCCCCGTGAACACTACATGTATTAATGTCATTTTTGAGTCGTTGCTTCCGATTTTGTGCCGGACTTCCACCCACCGTTGAGATTTGAAATACGATCAGTCAAGCTGGTAGTGCTAATAGAAACTGCTAGGTTGAAGAATCGGTCGACTCGCATCACTTTTCCTGGGCAGGTTTTGACCTTAGCTGTTTACCAGTACTCAAGTGAGGTTTGTTAAACACATGCAGCCCAATGTATTTCTCAAAGCCCCGATGGGCGGGGGCGCCAACAACGAGTTTCTCTCAGTCATGGTAAACGGGCCATCTATGATCGAGTTACTGAAGTTCCACTGTATTTTCTACGGTAATTCTCTCCTTTCAATTGATTCAAGAAGGGCAGTTGTCAGTTATTGAACAGATTCACAGCTCAGGAAGACGAAGTTAGGATGGAGTCTAAAGATGCCAAGAAAAAATATGCATCTGAAAACGTTTATGTCGTCTGCTGCATACTCTTTCGAAGCTATTTATTTCGTACAGGCAACTATGGATCTAGGAGCCGTCTTGTCTGAGCCCACACATTTTGGAGCGATGTCTTTTAAAGCATCCACCAGACAACAAAGCAGACGGATAATGTTGTGATTAGTATCTTGAGGGTTAAACTCGAGAACAGTATGGTTCCAGCCCATCGGGGCATGGGGAAATAGATTGGGCTGCATGGTGCTTCCACGCAGGGTTTAAACTGACCACACATGAGTACTAGTAAGCCTGCCCAGGCAAAGCGGTGTGAGTCAGACCGTCCTTTTGGTTTTATTAGGCGACAGGGCTTGAGCTGTCATTTCACTCAGTGTCTTGTAAAAGTCCCACAAAATTGGAAGCATTGTCTCAAAACTGGCCTAAACAGTGTTGATGGGGACGTTAAACCTCAGTTCAAACAAACAAAGAAGAACAAGGTTACTGTGGAATTGTAACTGTATTTAGTGTCTCATATATCCCACTGCACGCATACGCACACCTCTTACCGACCAAACGGAAACCCTGAAAGGTTTTACAGTCGTTTGGTGTCCTTGAAAGAGGGGAAGTCCGCAGGAATAGATTGTGCTGCATGATGTTTCACACAGAGCTGAAACTAACCGTCCATGAGTTATATTAGTAAACCGCTTAGAGGGTCTAAACTTGCCCAATCAAAGTGGTGGGAGTCTTACCGTCCCTACATATCTCAGTGTCGGGTAAAAGTCTCACAAAATTGGAAGCAAGGTCTCCAAAATGACATAATTAGTGTTAACGGGGGCGTAAATCCTCGATTCAAACAAACAAAAACCTGGAGAAAAAAATACCTGAAAATACGTAGCAGGCATAAGTTAGCTCCTCTTTTTTTCCTCCGAGCGAGGCTCGAACCCACTACAGTCCTTCATCACGAGTCCGTACGATTAAGTCCTCTAACAGACCAACTTTATAATTGAGCCGGGGCACAGCATTTCCTACATCTTACATGTCCGCCCAGCGAAGAATCAGATCATCCTGCGCATCCATATAGTCTGACCAGAGACTTCTCTTGCTGCATGAAGGAGCATTGGGTCCTTAGCTATCCTTAGAGCGCACAACGAAGACTCTGATCAGACTGCGCGGATGCGCAGGCTGATCTGAGTCTTCGTTAGGCGCACATGTCTTATTGTAGGTTTTGTCGTGCGCTGGCTCATATTGGTGTGATCTTAAAACTGAAATCCCGTCTCCATTTTACCTTATTCTGCCATTCTTACGTGATCATGAAATTTTTACGAACATTCTCTTCCTACTGCTCATTCAAGAGGGGCAGTTGTCAGTTTTTGGCGAATGATTGTACACTGTACCGGTTAACCGCTTCCGTATAAGCATGCCCAGGAAAAGTGTGGATAGGTAAACTGACCGGCTCAACGATGACCTAAATAGTGTTGACTGGGCCGTTTAACTCCTATGCAACCTCATCCGTAATTCCTAAGTTGCTGGTGGGACAAACAAACACACTTTACATAGGCAAAAAGAGGAGTTTTTACAATCGTATTTCTTTGATATATACTTCATACATCGGATTGTGGGTACTCGTTAAACCCCCGTTAAAGTGGCGGTTCTATCCGCGTTTGTAGCAGACAGAAGGATGGCCCCCGCCCATCGGGGCTTGAAGAAATATATGGGCTGCATGATGCTTCCACGCAGAGCTGATCCGACCCACACACGAGTACTGGTAAACCACTTAGAGGATCTAAGCCTGCCCAGGCAAAGCGGTGTGAGTGTCGGACCGTTTTTGCTTATAAACTCTATTGGTTTCATTGGGCGACGGGGCTTGAGATGTCATTTCTTCTCAATGTCGGGTAAAAGTCCCACAAAATTGGAAGCTACGTCTCCAAAATGGCCTTTACAGTGTTGACGGAGACGTTAAACCTCAAATCAAACAAACAAAGCAGGCAGAAGGAAATTGCCTGAGGAGCGAATTATTTCCTTTAAAACGACCCCTTTTTCAGTTTGACAGGGCTTATAGAAAAGCGAACAGGAAGTCCCGAAAGTTGTCTTCCTTTGAAAACTGGTAGACAAATCTGCCAGGTGTTCCCATACCCATTAATTACATGTATTCTCTCTGAATATTTTAACAATCAAAGCACTGAGAGTGCTTGTCGGTCTATTGTTTCTGAATGTAGGTGAAAATAGTCCTGTGCTGAGAATTAAACTGTTTCTTTCACCCCTTAAAATCCAGTTCTTTAACTTTAACTAGAACGTGTAGACCCTGGTCAGACGCCGCATTTTGCGGCGTCTGATCTGGGTCTACACTGTTTGCCAAGCCCAGCCCCATCAATGGCCGTTACCTCGTTTTCCGACAAGTCAGTGATAGTCCCGAGGACTTCAGCACCGATTAGCTTACTGCGCGTTATAACTTTGGGTCGATCGATCAACATTCGACCCAACAAAAGTCGGAATTGAGAGGTAGGAAAAGATATACTTTTCATTGCAGTACCACGTGACTGACCAAAAATGAGTGTACCATGGCTAAAGAACATGCTTGGCTTTACGTTGACCGAGAAGGAGCTGAAAGACATACCATATCCAAGACTTGAGGTTACCGTACACGTCACTTGCAAAGCTATACAAGCATTTGTAGTACTAGGAACATGTCTGATCGCGCCCATTTCAGCACTATGGAGCGCGGAGTCGAGAAGCTTGGCAGAAATACAGGGCCGGATGACAAGTTATGGTAAAACAGCCATCCTGCTAGCTTTGTTCCTTGGCCCGCTGATTACATACCTGAGGATAAAGAACGCTAAAAAGGAGGAGGAGGTGACTGATCGTTGCTATAGGTTACGGAAGAACAGGATTCAAACACGAGTGGATCGGGCTGTGGCGTTGGGCGTCATTGCGGGAATCGTTGCTGCCTCCCTTGGTTTATTTCCCAGTACCATGTTTGGAGTCTGTGTTGGCATTCCGTCAGGATTGGTGCTGGCTATTATTTACACTGTCATGAACTAAGTAGAGGATCTTACATGAGTGGTCATGTATTATTGAATTTATTAAACGAGTTCAGGAAAAGAGATAAAATGCCAGGCTTTGTCGAGCATTTTATCTCTCTTCCTCAACGATTTTAATAAATTGTTGACATAGAGGATCCTACATGAGTGTTCATGTATTATTGAATTTTTTAAACGAGGTGAGGAAAACAGATAAAATGCGAGGCTTTGCCGAGCATTTTATCCCTTTTCCTCAACGAGTTTAATAAATTCAATAATACGTGAGCATGAATGCAAGATTCTATTTATCATATGGCATTTAAAACGCATTTTATTCACGATTGTTTTCAAAAAATGTCAATATTCCGCAGCTAGTAAATGCGACGTCGTTAAGAACGTCGTACATGTAACGTTACGGGACGTATCTAGCTAATTTGCATATTTAATCCACTAGTGGATTATCAAAAATATTACTCATGGCGTTATTACACTCTCAGACGCGACGTCATATGATAAAAGCCAAACATGTTCCAGTTGATTGTGTGTCTGCCATCCGTCTAGAAATAATGACATTTTCCAGGTGAAAGATTTTAATATTTTTTTCGACAACGTAGATTATCGGTGCTTCATATGGATGTTCCATAAAACGGGACTTGCGGCGATGATGTGGTTCCAACGAATACCCACTGTTAACAGGGTTTTTAGAAGAAAACAGAGAAAAATTAAACCTATCCTTCTGCATGTACAGCCCAACCTGTGTTAACCATATATGCCTTGCGGTCCATTTTTGTGACATTGGCAAACAGTGTTGACCCAGATCAGACGCCGCAAAACACGACGTCCGATCTGAGTTCACACTGATTTCTGTAAGTACACGTGCATTTTTAAACCATTTACCACAAACAAAGCAAACCTGACACCCCTATATGTTTGGAAATGAACCACTCCACACTTATTAGAGCTTTCATTGCCATATATGGGTTAAGCAAGCACATGAGAGAACGCCCTAATTTGCTTGCCTAAGACATTTGAGTTTTAGCGCATTTGCCTTTTTGGGGGAAACTGAATGCTGACTTGCTTAAAACAGGTTGCTTTCTTAATAGAGGTGGTTACTGTGGCAGGTTTTACTCTATTCGTGACTATCTAAATGCGAATAATCAAGATCACCAGACGCATCCGCGCAGATTGGTTAATCGTCATTGTGCGCCACGCGGTTGACGTTTCTTCATACAGATCGAACACCTTGGAAACATGAACATATATTTGAGACAGGGGTAGTTCGAACCATTAAGGGCTACATCATAGGGCAGGACGCGCAAAGGGAGCACTTTACGGGTATCTTTTCCACCTTCAGTATAAATATAGGTTGGTTGTCTGTACAAATTAGAATCGCCATATCGCGGTGATTCTAATGAGGTCAGTCGGATGCGCGTCTGACTGGTGATCAGGAGGACGCGGGTTCGATACCTGCCGGGGTCGGCAACATTCTATCGTGGAGATTGATCATGGAATCTTTTCTACGGTCATTCTCTCCCTTCCGCTGATTCAAGAAAGGCATTTGTCAGTTTCTGGCGAAAGGATGTGCACTGTACTGTTACCGCTTACGTATAAGCTTGCCCAGGAAAAGAGTGAATAAGTAAACTGACCGGCTCAAAATGACCTAAAATAGTGTTGACTGGGCCGTTAAACCCCCAAAAACAAACTACATGTAGTGAGCACACGCAAGCTGCAGTTTCATGATAAACAAGAAACTCTGCCTACAACTTTGTGTGTGTGTGGTGGGGGGGGGGGGGGTGCAACTCTGCAATAAGTAAACTGACCGGCTCAAAATGACCTAAAATAGTGTTGACTGGGCCGTTAAACCCCCAAAAAACAAACTACATGTAGTGAGCACCCGCAAGCTGCAGTTTCATGATAAACAAGAAACTCTGCCTACAACTTTGTGTGTGTGTGTGGGGGGGGGGGGGGGTGGGGGGTGCAACTCTGCAAAAGACCGGCCCCGATAGCTCAGTTGGTAGAGTGTCCGCTCCGGGGAACGGGAGGTCTCGTGTTCGATCCCGGGCCGCGACATACCAAAGTCGTTAAAAATGGTACTAGCTACTCCTCGCTTGGCACTCAGATTTACGGGGTACAGCTAGGACTGGTCGATCCAGTGTCAGGATAATGTGACTGGGTGTGGTATCATGTAATGTGTCTGGGACATGATACTTCAGTGAGGCAGCACTATAAACGTGAGCATTGAGCTCCCTGTCGCAACCAGACACCGTCGTGATATGACTGAAAAATTGTTGAAAGCGACGTTAAACCCGAATTCACACACACACAACTCTGCAAAAGTATTTTGTCTCCCATGTCAATAGGGGTCAACTCTTAAGGAAAGAATTTGCTCCTGAGGTATAAATTCTTTTCATTAAGAGTTGACCCCTTTTTCCGTAGGTCAAAGCTTATTGAAAAGCGAACAGTTAGTCCCGAAAAATGTGTCCCTTTGAAAAATGTGACCATTCCCCTTAATTATCTCAACTGAATTTCTTAGGAACTTTAGAACGAGTTCGATTAAGGCATAGTAAACGAGCCATCGATGTTCGAGCCGTTGAAGTTCCACTATACGCACAGAGATGGCTCTATAACGACTGAATGTGTACGTAGGCTGATCTCAGTCTTTGGAAGTCACTTTTTGACCTGCCTGGTTTAAATGATAGTTAACCGGTATTTTTCATTGACCGGCACTCTTGCATTGTTTGATTTTGTTTGATTTGAGGTTTAACGTCCCCGTCAACACTGTAAAGGTCATTTTGGAGACGTTGCTTCCAATTTTGTTGGACTTTTACCCGACATTGAGATGAAATGACATCTCAAGCCCTGTCGCCCAATGAAACCAATAGGGTTTATTAGCATGGATGGTCCGCCTCGCACCGCGGTTCCTGGACAGGCTTAGATCCTCTAAGCGGTTTACCAGTAAAAGTGTGCGGGCCGGATTCAGCTCTGCGTGGAAGCATCATGCAGCCCATATATTTCTTCGAGCCGACTCTTGCATTGACTTTTCATTTACGTAATTGAGGCGATTCTAACGGGCACAAATAATCTGCGTTAGGAGAAATCACCTTGAAACTGCCATTACTTCAGTTTTGGATGATAGTATTATAATGTATTTTATCATAATGACAAAGACGTTTTAGTTTAACCCATAGCATACTAATCACGACAATTGTCGTCTGCTTTGCCGTCTGTCGGTTACCTTAAAAGTCATTTTTGCAAACAGTTTAGATCCAGATCAGACTGCTCCTGTAGGAGCAGTCTGATCTGGGCCCAAACTGTGCCTGTGTCCCAATAATATTTTCAAAAAAGTTTGCAAGAAGATTCAGCAGACGATATAAGCAGACTAAATTTTCAGATTTTGTTTTTCTCGGGGTCTTAATGGTTAATGGACCAATGGCAGCTATGGAACATATTGTTTTTGCCCTGTCTGATTGTTTTTGTTTGTTGGTTGGACAACTTGGACATTGGTCAGAACTTTTGAACCGTTTCAGATAGAACCTTCATGTTTGACATGTAGGTTCCTTGCGGCAAGGGCTTCCAACTGACCTGTGACCTTGACCTGTTACCTATTCAGGTTAAAGAAGAAAAAAAAATATTGGTCATTACTTTTGAACCGTTTCAGATAGAGCCTTCATATTTGACATGTAGGTTCCTTCTCATTGATACAAAACTTTTGACCTGTGACCTTGCCCTTGACCTGTGACCTACTTTAAAGAAAAAAATACCTTAGACCGGGGACATGTTCCTGTTTCACAAACACATCTTGTTTTTTTTTTTTTTTTTAACATTAAACAGGTGGTGCTTTTTATTTATATATGTCTACTTTTTACCCGCCATATCGTAGTGAGACCATATAAGTTTCGGTGTTTGTTCGACAGTCTGCAAGTCTGTTGCGCTTAATAACTAAATAGTAAAAGTTGGCATGCACAATTATTATATCGCTGTTAAATAGAAGTTGGTGTTCTGTTACGCAGGGGCATCGTTTGGAAGCACTGGACTTCTTAGTTTTTACTCAAGACTTCCTTGTTCTAACTTCCAACTTATTACTTTCGACTTCTAACGACTTCTAACTTCCGACTTCTAACTTTCGAGTTTTTCTTACTTCCTGCAAAGCATATCTATTGTAATTGTATGGAAGTCGTATAGGTATTTTCATCACTTCTTAGTTCTTTCTTCTGACTTCAAACTTCCGACTACTGACTTCCTTATTCTAATTTCCGACTTCTAACTTCACTTCTGGCTTCTTAGTTCCGACGTCTTACTTCGGAGTTCTAACTTCCGACGTTCAAGTTACTTCTAACTTCTTATGTCTGATTTCTTACTTCTATAGTTCTAATTAAGAAGTTGAAAGTAAAAAGTCGGAAATTTAAAGTTGAAAGTTAGAAGTAAGACGTTAGAATTAATAAGTAGTGCTTCCATGACATTTTTACTTTATACATCCAAGCAGGCACACGTCGCTCGGGCAACGTCAAATCAACGCGGTGCAACGTCTTGACGTTACCCCGACGTAGATGTGACGTTGCATAAATGTCATGACGTTGTACCGATTTTGATTTGACGTCACAATTACGTCATGTGCCTGCTGGGATGTATTTCATTATTGTTCTGGTAAAATAGTGGGTAAATGTTGTATTGGTTGATGATCTCACCTCATTCACTGTATGAGTCTACATTGCAGACATCATTCAATTGCAGACATCATTCACTGTATGAGTCCTCATTGCAGACATCATCCACTGTATGAGTTCACATTCCAGACATCATTCACCTCATGAGTTCACATTCCAGACATCATTCACCTTATGAGTTCACATTGCAGACATCAGTCACCTTATGAGTTCACATTGCAGACACTAGTCACCTTATGAGTTCACATTCCAGACATCATTCACCTTATGAGTTCACATTCCAGACATCATTCACCTTATGAGTTCACATTCCAGACATCATTCACCTCATGAGTTCACATTCCAGACATCATTCACCTCATGAGTTCACATTGCAGACATCATTCACCTTATGGGTTCACATTGCAGACATCATTCACCTCATGAGTTCACATTCCAGACATCATTCACATTATGAGTTCTCATTGCAGACATCAGTCACCTTATGAGTTCACATTGCAGACACTAGTCACCTTATGAGTTCACATTGCAGACATCATTCACCTTATGAGTTCACATTGCAGACATCATTCACCTCATGAGTTCACATTCCAGACACCATTCACCTTATGAGTTCACATTCCAGACATCATTCACCTCATGAGTTCACATTCCAGACATCATTCACCTTATGAGTTCACATTGCAGACATCAGTCACCTTATGAGTTCACATTGCAGACACTAGTCACCTTATGAGTTCACATTCCAGACATCATTCACCTTATGAGTTCACATTGCAGACATCATTCACCTTATGAGTTCACATTGCAGACATCATTCACCTCATGAGTTCACATTCCAGACATCATTCACCTTATGAGTTCACATTGCAGACATCATTCACCTCATGAGTTCACATTCCAGACATCATTCACCTTATGAGTTCACATTCCAGACATCATTCACCTTATGAGTTCTCATTGCAGACATCATTCACCTTATGAGTTCACATTCCAGACATCATTCACCTCATGAGTTCACATTCCAGACATCATTCACCTCATGAGTTCACATTCCAGACATCATTCACCTTATGAGTTCACATTCCAGACATCATTCACCTTATGAGTTCACATTCCAGACATCATTCACCTCATGAGTTCACATTCCAGACATCATTCACCTCATGAGTTCACATTCCAGACATCATTCACCTCATGAGTTCACATTCCAGACATCATTCACCTCATGAGTTCACATTCCAGACATCATTCACCTTATGAGTTCACATTCCAGACATCATTCACCTCATGAGTTCACATTCCAGACATCATTCACCTCATGAGTTCACATTCCAGACATCAGTCACCTTATGAGCTGTCAATGCAGACATTACGGCCTCCGCCCCTTGGGGCTTGAAGAAATAAATGGGCTGCATGATGCTTCCACACAGAGCTGAAGCCGACCGCACACGGGTACTGGTTTACAGCTTAAAGGATCTAAGCCTGCCCAGGCAAAGCGGTGCGAGTCGGACCGTCCGTGATTATAAACCATATTGGTTTTATTGGGCGACAGGGCTTGAGATGTCATTTCATCTCAATGTCGGGTAAAAGTCCCACAAAATGGAAGCAACGTCTCCAAAATGACATATACAGTGTTGACGGGGGCGTTAATCCTCAAATCAAACAAACAAAAACAATGCAGACATTAAGGTGATGAGTTCTCATTCCAGACATCATTCTTCATATCAGTTCACCCTGCAGACATGGGGAACATTTCATTTGTACCGTGATAGAGACAACTTTCGGGATTTCTTGTTCCTTTCCTTTCACCGTCACTCCTCAAATCAAAGCACTGACAGCACTGGTTGGTCGATTGTCTCTGAATCAGTCAGAATTGTTCTGAGTGAGTGAGTGTTTCACGTCCCCCCAACAGCTAAGGTCATACGGAGACGGGACCTCGGTTTAAAGACTCGTCCGAAAGTCTGGAGAAGCCCGGGATCGATCCTGCGATCCCTGGTTTACAAGGCGAGTAGCGTAAACACTACAGGCTTCTAAGAATTGTTCTGAACGAGGACTCAGACTGTTTCTTTTAACTTTTAAATTCCTATACTGTAAGCAAACAGTGTAGACACTGAACTGACGCTGCGTTCAGCGGGCGGCGTCTGATTGGGTCTATACTGTTTAACAAGCCCAACGCTTGATTCCAGTCCAGATTCTACAGAAAATACTCTTTGGAGATACTCTGACCTTACAGCGATAAAAATAACGCGGACATCTATAAATAACCATTATCTGGATTCCCGACAAGTCAGTGATAGTCACGTGGACTTCAAAATTGAAACTCTACTGCGCTTTTAACTTTGGATCGATCGATTAACAATCGACACAAAAAGAGGCCAGCGACGTTTGACTCAACTCTGGCAGTCTTAGAAAATGAAATTATCAAAAGACTCTGCTTGTCATATATTGGTGGTCACTGATAGTCACATGGGCAACAAGTACTACGAACTTTATGTCGATTGGCAATCAATCACCCCAAAATAAGGTGGCATACCATTTCGGATGTCGCCGTAATGTAGACTGTATATAGATTAACACTTTTTAAATAACGAAATTGTCATTTATTATTTTTAATCAAAATGTTTCTGCTTTAATTTTGCATTTGGGTTTTAACCTATTAAGTACCAGAAACCCCAAAACGGGTAGCCTGGCAAACAGCGCAGGTCCAGATCAGACGCCGCAGAATGCGGCGTCTGATCAGGGCCTACACTGTTTGCAAAAAGTTAATTTTTCAAACAAATTTTGGAGAAAACACAACCTGACACCACTAAATTTTGAAATAGACACCTGCTATATATAAAGAGGAAGATTCCATTTTGGTACAAAACGGGTTAAACATTACTTGTAGGTGTACGTACTATTCAGTAACTTTAATAATTGTGAAATTTATGATGATAACCCAATCATGAAAATTAAACATGATTATATTTTATTTTATTTTTTAATGTCTAAACATAATATATAATTTCTTGAGATGCATTTGTTATTTCTTCTATACCGTCTTCACCGTCTCATTACGCCCCCGCCCATCGGGGCTTGAAGAAATAGATGGGCTGCACGATGCTTTCACGCCGGCAGAGCTGAAATCGACCCGCACACGAGTACTGGTTAACCGCTTAGAGGATCTAAGCCTACCCAGGCAAAGCGGTGCGAGTCGGACCGTCCATGCTAATAAACCCTATTGGTTTCATTGGGCGGCAGGGTTTGATATGTCATTTCAACTCAGTGTCGGGTAAAAGTCCCACAAAATTGGAAGCAACGTCTCCAAAATGACCTTTACAGTGTTGACGGGGACGTTAAACCTCAAACAAAACAAATCACCGGCTCATTCAGTGAAAGAGGTCGAGTTAAGTCATCCCTGTTATATACTTCGTAGCCTGACACTGTGATTTACCCTCAACAGTTCGAACTGTCCCTATTTCGAACAAAGTTTCACGGTCCAAAAGGTTTTCGAGTTATTGAAGTTCGACTGCAGTTTGTGAAATCAACAACCTGGATCTAAGGAAAAGACGGAATGTATTTGTAAGAGCCGCACCTAGAGGCGGTTCTAACGAGCACCAACAGTCTACGCTTAACGCATTTTAATTATTTTATTGGGGGTGGGGGGGGGGGGGTGTTACTGCCTTTTCAAGTTATTTCCGAGCCGATCGATGGAGTCGGGCTAAGTTACCCGGAGAAAAAAAAAATAAACAAACAAACAAAATGACTCTCTCACTTACAGTTTGTGACATCTCAGTCCAACCACCCAAAGAAACCGCTAGGGTTTTTCCTGGGCTGGCTTATAAAGATTCTAAGCGGTTTACCAGTATTTTCAGCCCTACGCTGAGGAACCATGCAGCCCAATCGTTTTCTACAAGCCCTGTTTCGTGCGTGTGTGTGTGTGTTGGGGGGGGGGGGGTTAGGTGAGTGTGTGTTAATGGGGGTGTCGTTCGCGGCTAACCTTTAAAAATACCGCATTCGCCGTAATAAGTACACATGTAGTGAGCTTAGACATTTACCCTATCCCAGAAAATCTTTCCATTGAGGACACAGTCGGTGCTCCTTACGCTGACTTTGGACATGTTTGACGCGTCCGCCAAAGCTGGTATAAACAGCATAATTAAATCATTGATAATAATAATAATAACAATAATAATAATACATCACGAAAACACGCCTATATAATTTTGACCCCCTTGAACCCCACGTTTATGTAATAGTAAAACTGGGGTTTGCAGGGGTAAACCTTATTTTCTTATTTCTGCTCTAAAATATAGAGTGCGGCTACTCGTTACAACCGCCTCATCGAGGCGGTTCTAACGAGTACCCACAATCTATATTTTGAGCAGAAATAAGAAAAATATCACAATTTTTCATCTTAATATAAAAGATTCATTTTTTCGGCGGTAAAGGTTACCCAATGTATTTGTATAGGCGTGTTTTCGTAATGAATCATTATTATTGTGATATTTCAGCACCATCAAACTCTTGCTATGTTAATCGCACTGCTGTGTGCTTATTAGGGTATGTGCGCTAATTAGGATGAACATTGTATGTGTGTTTATATTTGCCATGATCCCGGGTATCAGAATAAACCTAAATTTAGACTCATGCCCGGGTATAAAATTCAGAACAAAAGAAAATATTATCTCCGTACGGGTATTGAACGCCGTTGTGCTAAAATGTCGCTATAGTTAAGCGTGACAAGTATAGCTTTTACAAAAAGCTAGGTCTACGCTTTGCAGATAGTTAATGTGAATGTCTAGAGTGTCTTAGGCAATATTCTAATTACCATCTTGCCGACTGAAGTATAGTGTCTAAAATGTCAAAGTTGCAAATGCTGTAATTTTGCCAAAAAGTACTTCGCATCTTTAAAACTTCAATATGCTTGTAACATCTTTTCAAATGGAATGCTTGTTGAGGTTTAACGTCCCCGTCAGTACCGTAAAGGTCATTTTGGAGACGTCGCTTCCGATTTTGTGGGATTTCTACCCGACATTGAGATGAAATGACATCTCAAGCCCTGCCGCCCAATGAAACCAATACGGTTTATAAGCATGGACGGTCCGACTCGCACCACTTTGCGTAGGCAGACTTAGATCCTCTAAGCGGTTTACCAGTACTCGTGTGCGAGTCGGTTTTTCCTCTGCGTGGACCGAAAGGCAAGTTTTTAGCTCAACAGACTCGCGCCGAAGGCTCCTGAGGAGCTTATATGGTAGTCGTGGTTGAGAGCTTGTAGATGTATAATTTGTATTAGCCTGTACAGATGGGCTTGTACAAATGTGACAAAACTAATGGCTGGTTGTATTTCCGTGTTAAACCCTAACTCTATAATGTCTACGCTCATGGACAATGAGTCAAGGCAAGTTTCACGTACATTTTGTCACGGAATTTTACAAATGCGGTATAAGT